>OMKZ01015024.1:0-16272 GCA_900302535.1 Neoniphon sammara | reverse complement strand
GGCTTCCTGTCCCAGCCTGGTCGCCACGGAGGTTCCTCCAGCACCGTCGGGGATGACCCAGGATTTCACCTTATCGATAAGCAACATCAAGGAGGTAAAGCAGAGAGCCACTAGCCCTTCGATTTCACAGCGGAGCGAGACTTGGAACGCGTCCAATTTGCACAATGTGAAATTGATTGGAATTAAACCGCAGCATATGGTCTATTTGCTTCAAACTGCGTCAAATACAGATGGATATTGGTGTACACTGATTTGGGTCACTGAATAAACAAAACCTGAGGTACAGTCAGTAGTCTCTAGACAAAAGGAGATGAACGTGTGAGGGTGATACAGGGATGAGAGTGATGGATGAGCGTACCTTTATGCTTATGTTGCTCACCTGTCAGCTGTCCGGGCTTCTTGTGTCTAACTGTGAGTGACTGACTTGGGTCTTAGTCAGCACGGTGTGCGATTTGCAGTCAGTCAAAGGCAGGACACATGGCAGGAGCTTTGTTCATTTTAATGATCAGCGGCTCCTTCCAGACCAGTTTGTTAGCCCCTAATTGTGTCCTTAATCCTCTCAGTGTGAGTCAGCTGGTCCTGAATCAGTGATAAGGGGCCGACTGGGAACCTCTAAAAATTCCAATGCTGACTGGTTGCCAGGCGTGGCCAGTCGAACACCTAACCCTAGCTGGCCTTTAAAACGCTCTCCTGGTGTGTTGCTATGGAGACAGACATTGAGTCACACACATACATACTCACACACATACACATACACATGCTTAGGTCAGCCTGGATGTAATCAGCTGTTCATACCCCTCTTCGTTTTCATTTTGAAAGTTTATACAAACTCGAGTTGTTTGAACAATGTCTTCATCTTGTCCATGACTCAATAGAGCAGGAAATGTGCTGTCAGTCATATTCCCTTCCTCCAAAAAGCTCTACCATGACACAGAGCCTTCTGGAATTTCTGGTCAATTTTGACTAGTTCCCACACATTTACTGCGGGATATGCTTCAAATAAATTGTCTCAGTCTAACTATAACAAACACTCAAACCAAAACACGTGTCATTCAGTATTTATCAGTTCTCAGACTACAAATAAGAATCAGGAATGCCTCAAATTGTGTGCGAAAGGAGGTATTTTGTGGCGGGGAAATGCCATATGGCATAAAAATCAAGCCTCTCTGGTTGCAAAGATCACAGAAAAAAACAGTGAAATCCTGGAAAGGCTGATCAAAGTGGACTCATTTTGGCTGTCTAGAGTCACAGGCACATGATTTCTTCCACTTAAAGTACTTATACTCCATTGGTCTTACCTATCTTAGTGTCTGTGTGGTCTTCCCACCTCATAATTTGGCACAGTCAGACTCAGGGCACTCATTTTATGAAGATTGAATTCATATTCATTACTCTGGCTCCCAGATGACTTGCAGAGGTGTGGGACTACAGAGTCCAGATGTTTATGAATATGAATTATGAATGCATTGCATCTTTTCCTGGCAGGGACAATTATCTTGGGTTATTTTATTTTCCTGGTATTCTAACTCTTTCTGAGTTGTCATTGGTTACCAGACCTTTTCAGCTGCCTTTCTGCCTTTCTCTGTCTCTCTCTCTCTTTGTCATTTTGCATATTATGCTGGTAATGATACCATTCTGATAAACATAAAATATCAATTTGCCTGTTAATAATGGTTTAAATGTGCATATTGCTTAATGTGTGTGGCTTTGCTTAACAGGGAGAGGAGCTGGAGTGTGACTTTGGGACAGAGCAGCGATATGAAGCTACATGGTTGAACAGCTCAACAGCAAAGTGCAGTGGAGTGACAGTAAGTGTACACAATAACCTAGCATAAATAATTGCTCAGTCATTTTGCCAACTCTGAATAAAGATAAGTTAAGATCTAGCTCAATTACTGCACATTTACTGGTTCACTGCATTCATTATTGCCACTTTTAACCCCTGTTGGCAAGTTGATTTTTATTACCATCATTTTAAACCCTTGTATTTGACTTAACTGAGAGCCCATTATTATCTAGAGCAACAACATGGGTGAGTCAATGCACAGGGAGAGAAAATTACCCATAGTGCAACAATACACACATTCACACCTAAAGCTGGAGTTGCCCACCACAACTATAATGTTGTCCTGTTGCCTCTGACCTTTTTGTCCTTGTAGCTGCACACTTCACATAGGAGCGAGATTTACCACCTGAGCCTGAGGAGGAGAGGATACTTTGATAAATACATCGACAGCCCAGAGCCCATGACAGGTAAGAGACTGGAGCTATGAATACATAGACATGTGAAAACAGACACAAAGTAGAATAGTAATTTGCTAAGCTTTAGATTTTAGCTCAACTCACTCATAATTACCATGTAATTAGACAGTAGCACAACGTGACAAATGTGACACAGTTGCCTCTGGTGCTCCCAGTATGCCACACCTGAGCCTGAATGAATGTTTCATGGTGAGATTGTTGGATTTGGTTCACCGCAAGAATAATAAAGACTCACTTAAAGGGAGAAACACAGTGTCCAGTCTGCCTCTTACTTCCAATATTAGTAGTTTCTGTGCAACAACATATAATTTGCCCACAAGTGATAATTTACCATAATATCATATTATGCTACTGTCTAATTACACCATAATTATAGAACATAGGGAATTTAAAGCGCTACCTATTCCTGTTACAAGCCGTGTTCTGACGTATCATCGCAAATAAAATTTGAGCTCCATGACAACAGTGCTATGATGTTTTTGGATTTGGCAACTCCTCTGCAGTGAAGCTACAAGCCCGTCCTTGCCTATTCCAGTCCCAGATGTACGGTTCACCGACCATGTGTCTGCCATGTGAACAACAGCCCTGGCCCGCCGCCAGACGCTCCACGTTGTTAACATACATGACTGATGCTTCATAGCATGCGGAGTCATCAAAATTTATGATCACACACACACACATAGACATTCACGCACATACATAGACATTCACGCGCACACATGCAGGCACATACCAGTGGGTAATATACACACACAGAAACGCGTGCACAGATGCACACGCATGCACACGTGCACACAGAGATACAAATGGGGCTTCTCGCTGGGAGGTGCGCTGGAACATGAACATAATCATCTGCTTCTCGCTGGCTTTGTTCTCCCCTCCACCACTAGCTCTCTTACTCTTTCCTGGTTTATTTTTATAGCCATGTATTTATCACCCTGCAACTGCTTATGGTTCTTATCTAGAGCATGCAGACCATGTGGTTCACATCATGTATAAAAGAAACTTACGAGTCGGCAACAGCACAAGTTTAGCTAGATTTAGCCAAATTTTGGTTATTACAATAACAATGACTCCCACTGCCTCTTTCTCGCTTCCTCCTTACCATCTAGTGGAGGTATACAACTGTGGAGTGGGTAGCTGGGACTGCTCTCAGTGCTGGGGCCGGGAGGACCAGGGCCACCTCTGCGGCTGGTGCGACAACAGCTGTAAGCCCAGGGACGACTGCCAGCCAATCACAGACCAATGTCCTGCTCCTGAGATCAACCAAGTAAGATCACACACTAAGCATATGCACAAAAGCGTCTTACAAACACTTTCATTCATTCTCTTTCAGTTTGCATCCCCCTCCTACAGCCTCCAGCCTCTGTTTACAAGCCATAAAAGTGATGAATCATGGGGTCACTCACATGGTGTGTTGTACCAGTGCCCTGGCCGTCCAGTGTCAGCTGCTGAGGGTTTAGTTTGGGGACAGAGCAGTGCTTCAGACTCTGATTAAAGCAGTTCAGTCTGGAATAACACCAACGCTCACTTAACCACAGCCCTCGGGGGACACTACCGAACTGATACACAGTGACTCAGGAGGGCATGAGAACTCCTTTGTTCAAGCATGTGTGTAAACTTTGAGGATGAGGTATATATCATATATGTATAGGGCTCTTTGTGTAGTTGCATAAACAAAAGAGCAGAAAATAAGGAGAATCACACAGCGACCGCAGTAAGAGCAAAACCACATCGGTCAGGGGATTTAGGGAGTGTTTATCTGGCAGGAGGCCTGACTGCGGTCACCTCAACATGGCCAGCGCAGCCAAGATTACCGTCAGGACCATTGTTTTAAACCCTTTATTGAGATCATCTGTGTGATCATACCCCTGTTGTTTGGTGAACTGTAATAGAACTGGGTTTCCAGTTGCGCTCCAAACCTGCTCCGCCGCTACTGAACATTGTATCTGCGCCGCTACGGCAAGGCGGTCATGGGAAGCACGGCTCACATGAGGCCTAGTCGGCCTGAACTTCCTGTAGATAAAAACCTGGCTGGCCCGGGAGAGTAAGCAAGCAGAACAAAGGAGGCTGACGCGCACACACACGCTCGCACAGACACACACACACACACCGTTTCAGTATACCCACAATCTGTCACACAAATAGACCATATTGAAGTATTCACGATTATCCCTTATTCTCTGTAGCTGTCAGCATACTGTGACTAACAGGATGCTCTGCGAGAGTAAAACTTGTGTGTACTTCTTACGTGACTGAAGTTCGCTGTGTTGAAATGCCTCGTGCGTGGGCAGACTGTTGCAACTGTCTGTCTCTCTCCCTCTCTCTCCCTCTCTCTCTCTCTCTCTCTCTCTCACTCACACACACACACTTACATTCACTGCCTCAGGAGAGTTTTTTTTGCAGAAAGGAAACTGGGGCTGTGGTTCTGTAGGGTGTGTGATGCAATCCTTTGGCAGCCATATTTTTCCCAGAGTATCCACAGGGGTTAGAGTTATACTCCGGTCCAGTCAGAGCGCTCAGCGGAAGGGATCTGCTCTCAACCAAACATTCACACACACAAACCAAACCACAGCGGCTCATTGTTATATCGTCATAGTGACTGTGTGCAACAGCTAGGCAGATGAAACGTGTTTTTTCTCGCTCTACTTTGTCACATAAAATCTTTATCAGCAGGTGAAATGTCAATAATGCAAGGTTTTTAGCAAGCAATGAGCCAGAGGTTTTGCACTTTGTCACATACCACTTAATTGTGAAAAATGTGTTCGATTCTGATAATTGATTAAATATATTGGAGACATTTATTATCTCTACAAGCCCTTTATTCTCATGTTATGTGTGGTCTAGTCCATTGTTTAAAAAAAAAACAAAACATTGATTAGAGATTGTTCAGTATCCAAAACAGGAACTGCCAGACATTGTTTATCCATGACAGAGAACAGAAGAATCTAGAGGAAGACGTGGAGGGCTGAGCGAAAGGATGGAGAGTGAGTCGGTTAGAGAAAGGGTGGAGAACGGTACAGTATAGTGAGGGCCCTTTTTTCCTGTTTTTGTCTTCACGTCCTTCTTGATTAGTGTGATGCAGAGGAACTGGGCTGAGGAGAGGCAGATCAAAGCTCTGACCTCAAACTGATCCGATCCAAAAATGGAGAAAGAAAAAAAGAAATCTATATGCTCTGTTTCTTCAAAAACGCAGAAAGAAAGCATATAGATTTTGTCGGTCAGGTGATTTATCTAGTTCATGTTTTACATCTGCATACATATTTTATTTTAATTGATTTGTTCCATTTGAATACCAGGACATGGAATAATTTGGTCCTCAAATGCAGTTAATTGCTCCAGCATCTAATTGCTCCGGCATTCCTAGTGGAGGTTTTTAAAGTTGTTTCACAGAGACAGATTCACACCTTCAGATCTCTCTCAGGGGAATCTCTAGGGAACCAGTGCTGTAAATCAAGACTCACAGACTTGTAAGAGGTGTAAATGAACAGCATGCCAGCTAATGTTAATGTCAGTGCTCAATGACACTGCAGAGACACACAAGGTGCTACAGGACACATAGTGATAATAACTCTGCTTACTGCTGAGCCCTGCACACTACCTGGGTGCTTGCGTGCGCGTTTGTGTGTGCACAGTGTGTGTATGTGAGAGAAAAATGTGGGAATGTGTTTTAGTCACAGGTAGTATTTATGGATGGGGCATGTGGTTGAAGGGCGGTCACGCTTAATATCCGAAAGCTTAATATAACCAATGCTTACATCATTTCCTGTGGGCTAGATCCCACTGATATACTGTAAGCCCTTGATTGGCCTCTAACAGTTTATTTTCACATGATATTAAAAGATATACATTCTCGCTTTGCTTAACCGCTTCTCACTTGAGCTTGGAAATACAGTACATGGTTTATTTATCTCAGCTGTCAATCTCACAGGCATTAAATTAGCTATCTAAATGCAGGCCCGCCCCTTGTCCTCTCACCTAGACCAAACAGAGGTGGTGTTTTCATTCAAAAGCTCAGTTTGTGGTGCAGCCAGTGCTAGCTGGAGCCAGGCTAATAACACAGAGGGGTCACAGTGACCTTGTCTCCGCCAGGGGTCAATCAGAAAGGCATGCTTGCTGCAAGGCTAGCCACGCTACAGTGGGAAGTTGATGGTAGATTGCTTCTGTTGGGGCAGCAAAGATGCTATCTTTAAAGCTGTGTTTCTGCGGCCATCGGAGAAATTGGCGGCCCTCTCCTTACTCTCCGTGGCTCCTGAAGAAAAAGTTAAGAGAACAAAGGCGAGGGCTGAGAAATGATGCGTGAGAGCGCGCTACTGAACAACAGGAGAAATGGGACTGAGGAATTCGGCGTAGCGCGCACAGAGAAACAGATGAAAGGGAATAGCACTGTGCATTAATTCCCCTGTTGAAGCTTTTCTCTTTCACTACCCCCATCCGCACTTGCTCTCCTCTCGACACTCAGTTCCCTAAATTGCCTCCCCACTCATCCACCTCTCTGCTCCCCTCTCCACCTCGGCTCTCCACCCCTCTCTCCCTCTCAGTCTCATGTGGGATGTGAAGGGGGCTCTCAGCCTGCTCTTTATTTGCATCTGTTGTGGAGGGCTACAGCCTGAAGAGTCTCAGACTGACACAGTTAAGAGTCTACTTTGTGTGTATATGCCTAAACCATGTCTCTATTCAATAAGATCTGAGACTCCTGCTGAAGAACACTTACACGGGACACTTGTCCTCATCTCTCTCTGCAAGCCACACTTCATGTCAGCGTCAGCCACACATCTCCATTCTGGCTCTGTGATGTCCATTTTACCCTGCTATTAGTAGTAGATTGTTTTGAAATATAATCCAGTTCTGAATGTTAATTTACTTACTGGCTCTCAATCCTCCCTCCCTCCTTCTCTTTGTCTTTTTCAGATCTTCCCTCTGAGCGGTCCAGTGGAAGGAGGCACCCTGCTGACAGTCCAGGGCAGGAACCTGGGCCGCAGGGCTGGGGCAGTGGAGGTCTTAATTGGAACTGTACCATGCACTCTGGTGCCTGAGCGTTACACTGTCTCTTTACAGTGAGTACTGCAACCTATGAGTCTCAAATGAGCAATAATTTAAAGATTTTGCACGTTTATATTACACAATAAAAAGGGTTTTTATTTATTTAATATATATAGATGTGAAAATGTTACATGTAAAAGTTACTTTACAAACCTCTTTGATCTCAGGCCTGATTACAAACAAAAAGTAAATAAATTAAGCATCAAAAGCAGTGGGAAGAGAAAATAAGAAAATGTGCCATTACAGGCAGAATACAATGCATGACTACATGGATCAGATTTTATTTAACAATTCAGAAAATCCCTTTTGAGCTGTCCTTAAAGAAGTTTCCGTAATCATACTTCATCGGTACAGTTCACCTCTTAAAGGTCTGACAGGCTTGAGAATAGAATTCTTTCTCGGTATTGAAACTAGGTACAGTTTTCATGTATTCATGAGGCTAATTTTCACAAATATTATCATGCAGCACACTCCTCCTTTAAATGAGTTCATCCCCCATCCCTCTGTAGCTCAGGGACCATAACACTGTCACCATGGAGACAGCAGGACCCCGGTTTGACACCCGCACACACAGCTTGGTGGAAGTCGGTAACTCGACAATTACATCCCAACTTCCATTCAATATCTGTAATGTTCCTTGAATTGAACTGTTTATCTGGTCTTGCTCCAATGAAGCCAGTCACTGTATTAAGATTCAGACCAGTTCGAGGGTGACCTGCAGGTCTTACCTGTCAGTGCCGCTCCCTGACACATTCCCCCAAAATGCACATGTCAAAAACAACGAATCACATTTCACTCCTGGGGTGATCTCATCTTGCGTCAACGTTCCTCATTGGCTGCTGAGCCTGGTTGTTATGACAGCAAAGCATATCCTCGTTGCTGGAAGTGGCGCTGACAAATCATAACATGTCAGTGAGTCTGACAACGGGCGTGCACACGTACACACACACACACCGGTCTACCTCTATCCTTGTGGGGACCGTCCATTGACTACGCTCATTTCCTAACTATGCCTAGTCTTTAAACTCATCCTAACCTTAATCTTAGCTGAATTCTTACCTTAAGTCCTAACCTAAAGTCCCTAAAGACCAGCCGTAATGACCTCACTTTGCAAAAATTTCCTTACTCACAAGGTGTCAAACTCAAACTGGCTCTCACAAGGATAGAAAGAACATGCACGCACACAACACATACACACACGCACAGACGCACACCTGCACGTGTGACCTCATAACTACGGCTGTTGAGACAGGTGTCTGCTCGTGTGCAGAGAGGTTAGAGTTCACAGCTGTGTGCCAGAAGAAAGCGTGCAGCGCTGGAGAGACAGTCCCACTATGTCAACATTTTAATTAATGGTGCGGTCAGTCCAGGCCCACCTCATTTACTGGAGCACTTCTCTGGATACCCGGGCTCAAGTCCTCTAAGTTGCTCTCTCCATCATTTTCATATGAGCCTTGAGTGGCCTTCACTCTGTCCATGTATAAAACACTCTGACATCCACACACGCGCAAATGCACGCACACAGACGTGATTGCTGATTATCCTCATCATCCACTTGAGGCAAATAACCAGAGACATCTCCCATCCTAGCCAAAATATCACCCTCTGAAACCCATAATATCTCTGCAGAGGGGCAGCACTGGAATGTGGAGCAGAGGTCGGTCCACTGCGGCTGCCAGTGTGTCTGCTCCTACTGGGAGTCTGGGGCAGCCTGTCCTTTGACTGGGATCACAGTGCATTAACATCACACTCACCTCCCACACAGATCCAGGGCTGTCTATTGTTAAAATGCTGTGCGCTGGCTTCATGGGTGCTCCTCTGTGCTGATATGCTTGTGTCCTTGCTGTTTAAGATATATTTGCCTTTGCAGCACATTTTGCTGCACATAATAATCCTAATCACTGTGTTTCAGTGCTAAAATCCATTAGCTGATAAGAGGGGGAATTTAAGCCAGAAAGATATTTTAGAAAGCACAGATGTTTAACAGAGCTACTCCCCAAACCCATCCCTGCTTAGCCGAGCCCAACCCAGTTCAGCCCACTCTCATCTTATATGTTCTGCTCAGTCTCTGGGGTAAAACACATCTCCTCCGCATATGTAAATTCCCCACCATTCCTGTGTCAATCGTCAGCTCTACTCTGCAGCCAAGTATTTATAACCGTCATAGCGAGCGCCAGGCACCTGACTAAATAAATCAACAGGGTGTCAAGCTGGGAGGGGATCATGTAAGGTGATAAAGGTTGTGCACCCACGCACCTTTATCCCAGCAAGGCCTCAGAGCAGTAGATCCCTGCGCCTTCGTACAGCACAGCATCATTAACATGAAACGTCCCTGTAGAGCCTGCACTGTTGATGACACAAGGATTAATCCCAAGCAGGAGGTGAGAGAACAAACCTCCGCAGCTCCTTAATCTCCACTGTGGTTAGGCACATCTGGTCTTAGGAGCTTTGAACTTTGCATCCTCTAATATCTGAAGGCTTTATGATTGGATTCCATATGTAAATGGAAAGTGGTTTGATGAAGGAGTTCATAACCAACACCGTGCAAAATTAATTATCTGTCTATTTGTATTGTCTGTATCTAAGATCTTGATCCTAACTGCTGAATAAAGACAGACTATTATTTTTGGACGAAGCTGGCCATTTCTTCATATTTCTATTATTGGTTAACCCATTGCATCTCTTTCTATTGACATTTTTTAATTTTCCAGTGTCTTTTTGTTTTGAAATTAGTTCATAACACAAAATTTATGGGCTGCAAGCACATGACAGTGTATCCCTGGGTGTTTTCCATTTGGTGCTGTTATTATTAATTGATCAGCGTTATTTGTGGACTGACAAGCCAGCTTAATGAGGAAAGTTCAAATGTGTCGTTCTCCAATTCCCCAGGCTGGTGTGCACGACTGGGAGGTCTGCGAACAACATGACAGATATCGTCCAAGTGGTTGTGGATCAGAGTAGAACGGGGACGTCAAAGGAGCGCTTCTCATATTTAGTGAGTATTCTCCAGCCATCTCACCCTTCTGCCCCTCCTCTCTCCTCCTCTGCCTCTCCCTCCCTTCCACATTCTTCTCTGCTCTCTCCAATCTCTTGTTCCTTGTCCCCTAGTGGGAAAGCCTTCCCCTAGTGTGTCAGTTGAGTGTTAACAGATGCGTTTTATGATATTCAGGAATTTGACTGTGTGGGAATCTTCAAACGTTCATCAGAACTGCAACTAAGCACCATTGTCATTCTCAACTCGTTGCCAGCAAAAACAAATATGGCGCTTGCTGGAATGTCCCCTTCTCTGAATTCATTACTGGAGAAGGCAAGCTAGCCAGCATTGTGTTAATTGACCTCGACCCACAAAGTCTCCCATTGGATTAAGAGTATTCAGCCGGTGGAAATACCCAAGTAAGCTCTTTGTTTCTTTTTTTTGTTTACGGACAAAGAGTTTTTTCATATTTCAATACTGGAACAGTCGATCGTTTCAGCAGCTTCTAAGAGCGGCTCTGCCTCTGAGTCATCCCACAGAGAAATCACCGCCGTCTTGAAGCCCTTCTTGATGCGTGAGGATGAAGGAAATCCAAAACAACAAACATCACACTGGGTTGTTGTGAGAACCCCTCACGGCCGCATTCAACTCTGGGACCCTCAGTCCCAGAGTTGAATGAGAGAGAGAGAGAGAGAGAGAGAGAGAGAGGGGTTTTACTGTGGGGTGTTGAAGGGAAGATGAGGGAGAAAGACGGGGTGGGGGAATAGGGAAAACACTTCAGATCCAAGTGGAGACAGGATATGTGCCTCCACTGCACCTCCTTCCTCGAACCTTGGGCCGGAAACATCTGCCTCCTTACACCCACTCTGACACATACATATACACATGCACACACACACACACGCGTGCACAAACATACAGACAATAGGCCTTCTCCATCCGCGCAAACTGAGGAAGTGAATCCTGTCAGTGAGGATAAGAAGTTTCCCTGGAGGCGAGGTTCATGGAGGGGATAGAGGCTTTGGAGGGCTCGGGAATGCTGATGCTGTGGTAGCTGCAGATCTGGACAGGGATATTCATCTTCTCCCCAGGAGCCTGTGTGTGTGTGTGTGTGTGTGTGTGTGTGTGTTTATGTGTGTGCATGTGTGTCCATGATTCTCTGCATGCGTACAATTTTTCATGTGCGTGTGTGTGAGCAGTATTGTTTCTAACCTGGGGTAGCTGTCCTGTGCGTTGGGGCCTAAGGGCCCGTTAGCTTCAGCAGAACTATGATGTACTGCCGAGTGGGCTGCCTTCACAGTTTTCTTTACTAATTTACTGTTATAGTCAGCAGCTGTCTCAGCCAATCTCAGAAGAAAAGGTATTTGAACCCTGCCGGATGAGCATGGATTGCTTTGATTTGTCAAATCAGTGTCAAGGAAGGGCACCCGAAAGCAAAAAATGGAGCTTATAGCATAGATGCAGGCTGGAACATGAAGTCATCCATGCCACAAAGATCAGTTGATCATCAGCTGATCGGCCTGCGTACCAATTATTCGTCCATTTACATCACAGAGCAGCCTATTTAAATGCCCAGCTCCATGGACCCTGTTTCTTACATCTCCAAATCTGTATTTTCTCCACCTTTGATTCTTCAGATATCTGCTACTCCTCTTGCCATGGATCATGGACTTTATGGTCCATATGGTCTATTTTGGATTAGCTTTTACTGACACTTAGTCTTTTATATAATAACTCCATGCAATTGCATCTGTCTTAAAGGTGCACTATGCACAATTGAGGGTTGATTGAAGTAGGGACTGTTTACACCCAACTTACCAAGTTGAGCGTACCAAGTTGTCAGTTGAGTCTAAAGGGTTGTCAACCTTGAGTCTGGTGATGAGAACCATCAAGACTCAGCTATAAAATGTATTGTTGCTTATTCCACATTTTTTGTTATTTCTAAAGGGTGCTCACTTCAATGCAATTTTACATAATGCACCTTTAACTATGTAGTCTACAGATAACTCTGTTCAACAGTGTTATGCTTGAGCTCTATTCACTCCCTAAGGAGGGTTAGTATAGCCCTGCCCAATATGAGACGGTTCTCTGATTGGACAGGGGACTTGTTTGAACAGAGCCATTTTGCCTCAGTCAAGTGCAGCAGCAAAGTTTGTGCATTGCTATGCATGAACTCATTAAGGTTAATGTATGCAGACTATGGCAAACATGTTGCTTAATAAATAACCATGATGAGAATGTCTCTGAGTGAAACACAGTTTGAATGAGCTTGCCTTTCTCAGTGACAGGAATTTCCAGACTTCCCACGATAAATTTAATGTCTTAATAGTTAATGTCTTAATTTAATGTCTCCCCTCTCTATTTTCAGGTCCCCAAGCTGCTGTCCATGGAGCCTACGAAGGGTTCTCGTGCTGGAGGGACCAAAGTGACCATCACGGGGGAGCATCTGGACACTGGCTCTCAGGTCAGAGTCAAGGTCAACGGCACACAGGAATGCACCATCACAACGTGAGTACTGCTGATTTTGAATTCGTTGTTATGGCTGTATGTGGCTTGAAAGGAGAGGAATGTACACTCTTAGAAATCACGGTTCCAAAAGGGTTCTTCTTGAAGGCATGGTGTTCTACCCAGAAACATTAGCTTCTGAAAACCCTTTTTGAAGAAAAGTTTCCTCAAGGGCTTTTTGTAAGATCTCCTTGAGTGGATTATAGGTGAAACCAATATATTCTCTTTATAACCTTTATAGGGAGTTCTGGGTAGATCCTTTTACAGAGGGTTTTAGGTACAAATCTTATACTGGGTTCTTGGAAAAACCCTCTGAAAAGGTTCTGGATATAACATTTATGAAAGGTTCTACCTAGAACCAAAATACTTTTTTTCCCACAGTATAGGGACAAGCCAAAGGACCCTATATGTTTCTGTTTTTACTTTTATTTCTAACAGTGCATCCCAAATGGTTTTGATAGTTCTCATATGTATGTATATTATATATGTAAGTATTCTGCCCTACAGCAATAGACATGGGATGGATTCCTTAATGGAATTTTTTTGCTCTTAAACCACATGGGATGTACACTTTGGTGAAAATGTTTACCTCTTTTTTTTCTAGGAAAACAGCTGATACCATTGAATGTACCATGCCTGAAGCCGTGCAGGCTCACACTGAGGCCGTGGCGGTGTGTGTGGAGTTTGAAAATGTTCCCTGTCACAGCGCGGAGCTGAGCACCACGTACAACTACGAGAAGAACCCCACTATCAGCTTCATCCATCCTAAAAAGAGCTACCTCAGGTTGACTGACACGAACACACACACACACGCACACATACCACAGACACTGAATCCAAATTTTTTTTGACATCTCTAGCTGGATATCACTCCCCCCAGAGTCAGTGACATAAGTCATTACTGTAATGTCTTCCTGATGTGCAGAGTCTTCTCCAAGCCTGTAGTGTTCTAAATAGCACGGCATGTGTGTGACATGTGTGTGACAGGGTAGCGGGATGTCTGGCATGTGTGCTAGTTTTCACTGTGGTGGTGCTGTGAATGTTATTAAATAGGGTGTGCAGTCAAATGTCTTGGCTGGGTTTGTCACAATTGCACCATCTTGACCTATGCAGCATGTCATAAGTATCTTGTTCTCCATGTCTCGTTTTTTGCTCTTTTATGGCATGGTGTGGTTTTATATAAGCATTTGTGTGATTGTCTGTGTTGGCCCCATTTTTGTAACGTCTGCTACGTGATTCTTTATCCGTGTATGTGTGTGTGTGTTTATGTCCCAGTGGTGGCAGGACCATCACAGTGACAGGCCAAGGTTTTGATCTGGTGCAGAGCGTCACCATGGATGTGCTGGGAGTTGGACAAATAGTAAGTAACTGGTTGAATTTTCCCTTTTTACTTCAAAAGACTCTTTCAACCATATAATCAGACTACTGGGAATAATGCTGTATTATAATGATAGTAAAATAGAGCACAGTAAAAAATAGATGATATGTGTGTTTTTTCATAGTATGTTGCAGCTGTAAACATAGAACACCTCTAATTGTACAGCGACTTAATGATCTATTAATAATCTGGTAAATGTTTTTGTTGATGTGAGTAATATGCAGGTTATATTGATAAAAAGTGAATCATGGTGCTGTTAAAACAATATATTGTATGCAGCATCTGAAATGTGCACATATGTTGATGGTAATTCAGCATAGGCCACAAAGGTAGAACCAGGTGAAGGCCAGGTGAAGTTTCATTATTATCTGCTGAATAAGCTCTAAGATCCATATTCTTCTTCTCCAGCGCTGCACAGTCCTCTCCCCATCCACAATCACCTGCCTCTCTCCGGCCTCCAGCCAGTCCCAGCAGGCCTCGGTGCTGTTCTTCCTGAACGGAGTCCGCTACACGGGAGAGAACCCCGCCTCCGACGACAGCGAGGCCGAGGAAGAGGAGGGGGGGCCTCATGCGGGTCGCTTCCTGCTGGAGTACGTGGAGGACCCTCAGTTCTTCACTGCCAACAAGGAGAAGCTGATCAAGCACCATCCCGGGGAGGCTCTCACACTCATTATCAACGTGAGTGAGGTTGCTGGTCCAATGAGAAAGGGCGGTCTGCATTTGTGTGTGTGTGTGTGTGTGTGTGTGTGTGTGTGGTGATCAGGGGCCGTGTTACAGAAACTTATCTTAAATCTTAAATTAAGCTAGGAAGAGTCTGAGATAGGATTTTCCCAAGTTCATATTACAGAAGCAAATCCTAACTAACTTTAGCAACCCTGTCTTATCTTTCTTGCCTTATCTCAGTTGAGGAAATCCTAAATACTCAATCCAACATCGCTTATCAACTTTTATGTCTGTTACCTGGCAAACAACACTACTTTTCTCATCTCGTGACTAAACATGACTTTGTACCGTTTTCTCCAAAGCTGCTGGGCTAACTGCAGCATCACAGCCAGGGGGCGGAGCCTGTATCTGCTAATGAGCGTTTTGTCATCGTTCAGTCATCGTTCAGTTGACTTTTTGTCGGTTTTGTAAAAGCAATAAGAGCAGCCATAAAGATTAAAACAAGTTAACTAACACTTCCTGCTGGAAAAGTGAAACGTTAGAACAGCTTAACAGTCATCCTAAGGTTAGTTTTGTTTTGTATTTTTTTTAGATTTAGGGAAGTTAGGATGTTTGCGTAATACACTTTTCCTATCTTAAGTTAGGATAGGAACATTAATTTAGGAACTGTTCATCTGAAATGACTGATTTCCTAAATCAGGTTCTCATTACCACGGCTATCAAACAGTTAAGATACTTTGCAAGTTAGGAAGTTTCTGTACTACAGCCCCAGGGGAGCAGAGACAAGACGGTCCAATCAAGAGTGAGATCAGATCAGGGTTACACTGTGATAGATTGGTTTGCTGATACATTACACCCTGTAATGAAAATTGGATATTAGCCAGTCAGTGTCAGTTAGTGTGAACATGGCGCTGCTTTGTGATTACATATTTATTGAATAACTGATGAATACTACACTGGCTGTTTTATAGGGTGCACTTAACCAGTGTTGACTCTACTACAACATTTTGATAGTATGCATCAAATTATTATTCTCATTCTCACCCGTCATATTTATTTTTTCTTATTCCCCTTTTTATTCTCATTATTATTCTCATCCTTATTCTTTTGGTGGAATAAAAATAAAACTGTGTCAAACACACTTAAGACATGTATTTTTTTGGCACGCAAAATGGGCAGATGGAAAGACACTGAATATCAACAGAAAATTTTCATCTATCAGCAGCTTCAAACCAAAAAAAAAGTGCATCGACCATCAAAACCTCATATCAGTCAAACCCTTGATCTAAAGGTTGTCTGTTCCTCAGCTCTAAAAGCAGCCCTGCTGTAAACCTGACTACCCCCTCTGTGAATAGCAGACATGACTGAATGCTTCTCTATTCATATTCACATAAAGCAGAGGCACATAAAACACATCAAAGGTTCTGTCCTCTGGAACCTGTTGGTT
>OMKZ01015023.1:30893-46404 GCA_900302535.1 Neoniphon sammara | reverse complement strand
CCGGCAATAGCACATTTTATTATAGACCTTATAAATAAAACTAAAACCTAAGTAACGAGGATTAACTGTCATGCCATTCATTAGAAAACAAAGTTCACACTGGCAAAGCAATTCAATCTGTGCTGAACATTAAAATAGGAGAGTAATTTTAGAGAGAATTTTCAAAAGTGATTTACATCAAACAAATTAACCACCTGCATTAAATGTGTTGCAAATAACAAGCTGACATTGACAAGACTGAGCTTTGTAATACGAGGAGGCTAAATTGTCCTTTGATTATCTGGGTCAGTTGCTGTTTTGTATGCCTCTGAGGGTGTAAATCAGAATGGCTTGGAGCTTTTCTGGAATTCCTCTTTTTGTTCCAGGCATTTTACTGGAACCCCAAAAGTGGACGACTAACACAGATATGGCTGTATGGAAATAAAGGAATCAGTCTGGATGTGAAAAAATAACAGGTGAAACAGCAGTGATAGTAAATTGACCATGGCAGTAATCCACGTGTATGTAAAGGCCTATTTGGAGCTTACACTCCTCCTCATTAGAGAGGCAAATCAATATGAGAGGTTAACAGGAAAACTCAGACAAGATGTGACCATGACTGATTTACTGAATCACAAAGGGAAAGCTGGTGTCTTATGATGAAAAACCTCTGGGGCTTTCCTTAGGTTTGAAGTAGATGCCAGAAAAAAACATTATATTACATTACAATACAACATTAATATCTATTGATTTCTCAAAAAGTGCAAATTAATACAAATTAAAGAATGTGGGAGGTGTTGATAGTACAAAGAACAATATAAAAGGCTGAGGGGAACAGAGAAAAAGTAAAGCTGTGTGAAACTCACAATGTTTTTTGTGTGTATCATATCACAGGTGGCTTTCATGTTACCCAATCCCTAAGATTTGAACAGAACTTAAAATAACGATGTGTATATCTGCGAGGATGCCTTACATGTACATACTGTAGGGTCACACAAGCCTGATCTTCCTTTGTCTGGGATCCACAGGAAGCATTTGTAAAGTGTATGGAATTGCCTACAGTCTGATTTCACAGAAACACAGATATCAGCATTTTCAGCTGGCAGCTAGACGAGCCACTATAAACCTCTGAGGAGACTGCAAGATAAAGACACACACACACACACTCACACACATGGCCACTGCCATTGTTCACTCCCACTGGGAGATGAGGTCTAGAGCTGGCAGAGTAAAAAATACACAACCTTTACTTCCACCAGTTAAATCGAGGTTCTATTGCCATTCCCACAGAAAGAGCACAAAGCTTTCTGGTAGCTAGGCCTAGATGGGAAATATTGTATCAGTTTAGTTCCAGCCTGAAAACTGAGCCACATGAACAGAAGACACATTTCTAAGAGTCAGTGGGCCTTACAACCATGAAGCATTCATGTGAAAGCCAAGCTAGAAATTCTGAAAAAACGGCATACACCAAAAGCACTAAACTGAAGCTTGTAATGCAACCATATGATTTTTTGTGACAGTTTTCTCCAACACTATCAACAAGTTATATTTACAATGACTGCAGAAGAAAAAAATAAACAACTGAAGAAAAGTAACAGATGCTTTTCTTCTGCACTGGTTGTCCATCGTCCTAAATAGAGCCATCAGCTTATTTTGGGAGCCACAAAACTCCCATGCTACTGACTTGACCCATTTCTTCCACGCTGGTGCATAGTTTCCCTCTGCCATTTTAAGTTAACAGTGTTGAGTATTTTAACACTATGCTGTGGGCTGATGTGACTGGAAATGTTATGTTCTCATACTTCCATGACTTTTCCCAGACATTTCTTAAATTAATAATCAAGGTATGATAAAGGCAGAAGTTTCAATCACAATCAGTAACATACTGAAATATTATGTATAAAGAGAAATTAAACCTTAAACCCAAGTTTCTGTGTCACCACCCATAGACTACAGCAACTGGTGACATCACCTACCATCAAAGACCAGGAACCCTACTTTTCACCATTAGAGGTTTTAGATGTGCTTTTGGGGCTTAGTTACTCTTTAAAATATCAGAACAAACAAAATATAGCAGAAACCTTAGTGATAACTAATGGGTAGATTTTTAATTGAGTCCATGCTACTGGGTTATTAGAGAAATCACATTACTTCCAACCATGTCAACACTGTAATTGAAATATTGACTTAAGCTGATTACCCCCAGTAATCGGGGTAGTGGTGTGCCTGTAAACGTAGCCACCTAATCTAACCTAACCTTGCGTGAACGATAGTTACAAGACACAGAAAACTTAAGCACAAAACATAACCTTCAGCTGGATCGCCGGTGACTATAATGAGCAGAAGGAGAAACAAACCAGACGAGGAGTTACGACTAAGAATGGAATATCTTTTTCCAGCAACTAAGCTACTGAACAGTTTGACTTGTAAGTCCATTAGTACTTTCCCCCCCAGCATCTCTGCACATTAACTTTGCAAAAATGGTCCAACACCATTGCTGAGGTTATGAAAAAATAGATAAATATGAGGCTTTAGGCAGACCATTACAGGTCATTGTGCCAGGGAGAAAATACATAGCACAGATGTAGAAATGAATACAACTGCATTCTTGTAATGCAATGTAGTAATTTAACAAATCACACTGTAGCCTATGTTGAAATTTGTTCTGTACAAATTAAGGGTTACAAAAACATTTGCAGTACAATAATCCTCCTGCCTGTACAGTTGGATGAAGCCAGCCACAGCACAGTGGTTGCAGTGTTAAATGAAATTCTTGCAGCATGTTTATCATCAGTTGTTTTTTAATGCAGTATCCCTCAGTACAGGTAAATTGTGACTCTAACTGAGGCTGCTTCTTTCAGAGAGGCATAATAAATTGTTTGCAATTTTAAAAACTAAGAATTTTAGAAAATCCTCCATTCACTCAGACTTAATTACTGTGAGTGCTTCAGGAGTCAGACAATATCCTCCCTGAGGGCAATTTTTTATTCCAGGAAGTCAGAATAGTTCAATTTCATTTTTATAAAAGCACCATTCGCAATCTGGAATACTGCAGGCACTTTCCCGGTTCCATTCAACAGTGTGGCTAAAGCGACTTGCATGAAAGAGGCAGTCTGCTGCATCTGGAAATGGCCTTTAATTAATCCAGGCCTTGTCTGCTCTTTGCAATAATGGGGGGAGAAAGCCCTCCCTGAAACATCACATGGTGAGAGAAATTACTCCTCCTCCAGGTTTAATTACTAGTAGAGGAGGGAAACAAAACATTCAATAAAGACTGGGAATGGCTGCCCTTCCATTGAAGTGGATACCAAAGGATTTCCCAAAACCAGTTGAACGTCACAATTGAGCACAAAATCAGTGGTTCTATTTATCTCTGTCTTCCATGCAATATTCAATCAAAGGTTTTCTAATGAGGTTTCCAGAATCAGTGCTGTCATACTATACAACCTAAGAGACTTTAAAAAAAAAAATGTGATGAATCTCGTTGAATGTCCAAAAAAAAACCCCATCCTTTTTAGTCTTATGGCTGCTCTAACACTACAGCTATTACAGTCTAACACAGCAGTGCTTGTGCCACTTTCCTTGTGTACTGTAAAAGTGAACGACAAGAAAAGGATGGGAACATTCATTCCCAGTGCTCAACTGCAAAGATCTTTCTCATGCAACATAAAAATACCTTTTCCATACTTATTTATTGATTCTGTGATGCAGTCAGCAAGATCGAACGAGTTCATGGAGTAAA
The DNA here is from genome assembly GCA_900302535.1 of Neoniphon sammara. Classification (NCBI taxonomy): domain Eukaryota; kingdom Metazoa; phylum Chordata; class Actinopteri; order Holocentriformes; family Holocentridae; genus Neoniphon; species Neoniphon sammara. Next base: position 42,683 of record OMKZ01015023.1, on the reverse strand, counting down.
AAGGATGGCAACTGCTTAAACCCAGCTGAGATCACTAGCATGGTCCGACTTTCTTGAGGGATGAAAATGGATGGGCTTCAAAAAAACCTAGAAATGGAAAGAACCAGAGAGCACTGGAGAAAACTGGCTGTGGCTCTGGGTATTTTAATAACAGCCGCTCTCTCCCTATACTCATATATAAGTCATGAAGCAGCCCTCTTAGTGTCCTCTCAAATCCCCGCCTGTATTTATCACGACTCATCGCCCCTGGGCACCTGACGATGACAGATTAGGGGGTCTCTCTTACAGCGCTAGACAACAAAGAGTCTACCAAAAACACCCCTTTACTCCCCCCCCAGGCATCTACCACTCTCTTCTTCTACCACCCCTTACACACATGTCCTCTGGGTGAGGTTGTTCAAAATTAAAATGTACTGTCTGTCTGGAAGTGGCCCCCCGTGTGTCTCCCCTCCATACATTAATGATGTACCTGAAGCATGAAACCCCAGAGATAACATGATGACGCCTGTGTACCTTTACAGTCTTGCTTAGTTCTATTTGCCATCCGCTGAGACGTAAGCATTTTGAGATAAGATCATGATGTCTTCTCATAAACAGCAGTGATTCATCTGTCACGCCAGCAGTGATTTCATGCTTGATGCAAATTAACAAATCAACATGGAAGCCAACGCAAAACCAATCAGCTTCAACCCATATAGACATTAAAACTCATGATGGCTTACTCCGCTGTTCTCATGGTTATTCCAGTATGTTTTAGCATCTCTAATGCATGGTGGATGTTTATTAATTACATCAGTTACGCCAACTCATCCCATCAGCCAAGAGATCTTGTCTCCATTAAGGCCTACAGGATGTCTCAGGCCTTACAATGCCTTCACAACATTGGCCTTCCGACACAGTAATTAAAATCCATACGAGCCTGGCAAGCTGCTGCTTCATCATCTCATGATACACAAATAAAAATGTCACATTTGCCACAGCCTCCGAGGGCTTAATAGGGTGTTAGACATGCAGAGGACATCTGGCCTTTTAAAAGTCAAAAGATGGAGAGCGCGTGGGGTCACCAAATTATTCCATTTAGTGCAGTGTCAGCAGAATATTGGTGGAAGGGAGACAGAATGTAGTGGAGATGATTCGTCCCTCCCCCTCCTCTCCACGGGCCGAACCCTGACAGCTTCAAAAGGATATGAGCCTTAATCTTGTCAAAGAGAATTGCATATGCACACGAGCCCCTCAACCCCCCACGATCACAAAGGCAACAACTTCATTTGTGGTCTAGCACAACGGGAAACGCTTACAAGCGGCTGTATGAAGCTGCCTTAACGTTTAAAAACATATCAGTCATCATGAACAAGAGAAGAGGCGGCATTTAGCTTTATTGAGACATGTGTCAGACAAGTGAGACATGCCCACTATGTCGACATCCTCCTACACGCAGCTCTGCTCAGCTTGTGTACAACCACGCAGGCTAATATTTAAATGCGTGACTCACTGTTATAATCCCTCACATAGTGATTATTCTATTGTTTTTCTTCCACAAAACTGATTTTTGTTAGTTCCTTCCTTCCTTTGTTAGTCCATCAACAGGGCATCATGAGCAGCAAAGATATATTAACATTTAGGCTAGTTATTTTGACTGCATCCATTTACTGAATTAAAAAGTCTCATGTGACTTGGGTTAAACAAACACTCGGTAAGTGCAGCTCTGACGAAAACATCCAGAGTGAGAAAAAAACAAATGACAAATATAGGCACACCGTTTTACCAATCTTCTACTACAGACTGGGCCGACCTCCACAAGCTATAATTCATTCAGCAAGAAATGGAAGTGCATAAAATGAATTGAATACATTTATCTCACCAGCCCGCAAGGACCTAGTGACTTCCCTTGGTGCTGCCAAAACCACTCCTTTTACTGCATCACTGTCATCACTCCAACACCTCATCCCACCGCTCACCATGTTCAGACTAATGCTCAGGCTGAGAAACTGCTACACTGATTGATTGTTGCCTGTATAATCCTGTTGAGGAACTAATTCTAAGCAAATAGTGAGAATCCCCACATTCAACAGTGTATCACCACCCATGTACTAATATGGTTAACCATTATTATTTACAGAGGTGTTTTAATTTACAGTTTGTAAATCCCAATTTTTTTTTTTTTTTTTGGGGGGGGTGTTAATGATAGGAATGAATGTTAATGATGAGGAATGAAAGCCCTCCTATGCACAGCTGGGCTCTGGAGTTACTGTAAGAGTCTTGATAATGCATCAGTGTGGAATACCTGCAAATATGTCATCATTTCAAGAATATTTTGCATTGATATTTTTCCACCACTACATGGTGTCAAAAATCCAAGACTTACACTTAGAATTCAGAAAACAATATTGTGTCAAGATTGCGATGAGGAAGGATTTGTTTCATCATAAAATTGTTCTGAACATTAACATATGATAAAACTGAATTTAGAGTTTCATCACTCTTAAACATGTATGATTCTTTCCAAGCTTTGTTCTCTTCACTGCTCATGTTAAAAAATATTCCCCTTCCAGGCAACAATCAAAAGATCACCACAATAAACAGGAATATCAAGGCTGACCCTGGAAAACATCTCCGACTGAACAGGTGGTATGATAAGAGGTGAGGTATAGCCATGAGGAGGATATATATTCATTAACATATTCAGAACAGTTAAGAGGACCAGACATGGCTATTATTCTCAAGGTTAGTTCCTAGATGCCAGACTGAACCATTAGCAAGACACATACAGCCAGTGCATCCCTGACTGACAACAATACCACACTGTTTGAATGTCAAAACACGATTGCAATTTTCCAACACAAACCTAAAAAGGGTCGTGTTCGACAGCTGTAGAGCTGGGAGAGATGTGGTAGAGATGCTTCAGCGATACAAGGCTCTAGTGACCTTTCCTGACATTCAGACAATCCACAAAATTAGTCTCCTTTTCCTCCCCCAGGCTAAAGCATTTCCCATTGTGATGGGACAAACAGGTAATCATGGGTTTAATCTCACCAGTGTTTCGGGAGCAGGTCCAAATGCTGCAGAAATGTCATGGAGGGCAAAGAGCCCTTGGAGGATGCCAAAGACGTCGCTGTCTGGCTGCAGGCCTGAGAAAGCTAATGTGAGGAGGGACTGTATGATATAATAATTGGGGTAAAGCCCTTAATGAGGCAAACAATGCGGGTCTAAAAAGTCAACATTGTAACCTAGACTTTTAACAGATTTCTAATCATTTATGCAGAAATACGCCTCAACTACTTGTGGGCGATTAGGGCTTACAATTAATTTGATGTGATAATTCATGTTTTATGAGAGTATTATCGGTCAGTATGGCTGTGGGAGGAAAATGGAATACAATAAATGGGTGCTTTAAGTGTACCCACTTGCTAGATGAAGGTTAAGGGCTAAAAGTGATGGGCAGAGATAAATTTATTGAATGGAGGCTGGGTTTGAAGTGTCCAAGACAAGGAACAAGGGGGGAAGCAATGTACTGACCTGTCTATGCCATGTTCAAGAAAATGACAAGACCATATTACCTGAGGGAGAACACAGACACAAGGACTCATCCATCCTCAAGATTACTTTGTACTGTTCTCCATTTTGTCTTTCCTTAAGGCATCTAATGCTGCGCGATATGGCTGAAAATGGTATGATACAAATTTTTGTGTCAGGTGATGTTGCTTTTAACACAATATAGTTATGTCAGGTTTAAGAAAAAAAAAGATCAGACAACTTTCAATTAAAACTATTTATTACCAGAATAAAACTGTCAAAAATAAATACTAAAACGGGCAACAATTATTTTCAGTCTTATTTTTCAACAATACAGATATCTTGAAATAAGAGTAATGAAACAAGCAACAAAAGCCCCTTCATCCGCTTCTTTTTTACAATGAATTCTCACAATATAGCACATCTAATATTCAGACAAAGCTGCTAATAAATAAATTTGGCCAATCAGTCAACCTTTGCTGAATTTTTATCTCAATGCTATCTATAACAGCTCTACATCATTATATGAATTTGGATCAAAGTATAAGAAATAATCAAAAGTCAAACAGGCACCAAACCAACAATGCAAGTGCAAAATCAGGAAGCTAAATCACACAAACAGCAACTGTGTCATGCAGCGCTTATTCACTACTGATCTTTCCACACTCACAGCAGGCAGACCCCCCTCTGACCCCTGATCCATTACCACACAGAGCCAGCAGTCCCCTCTGCACAGAGGCACAGTGATGTTTGGGCTAGGAAATGGTGAGAGACCAAACACTCTGGAAATAAACCAAGCGCTCCTCTGATCAATTATTCACCGACTATGACATCCTAGATGGCCGCTGAAATACACAATCATGTGCTCACATTTAAGCGGCAACTTGTGGCTTAAAGGAGCCTGACAAAATCAAATACAGCTTAGACAGATTATTTGATCAAGACTATTTAATCAACAGAGTGTCAAATTTTTAATTTGCTTGAATGGCTCAATTTCTAACAGTTACAGTTTCCACGAGTAAACATGTCATCAGCCACAAATGATGCAGGAACGCCTTTAGCCAATCAGTACCTAATTGCATCATCCTTCCAACTGAGCCAGTGTGTGTCACTGTGTCATATTTAAGTTACAAATGCTGACCTTTAACTATGGTGGTCCCATAAGGGGAATCACTGCAGTCTGAAAGGGTAAATGGATTGGTATTGCAAATTTCATTTCAAATTATGTCACCTCCCTATGACCCTGCATGATCTGCAAAATGGTAAACAGTATACACTATGCATATAAATATTAAATTTAACACAATACAAGGCAGGAAAAAACAAACAAACCAATCACCACAATAATATGCCTGGGTGGGAGAACACTTCACTTGAAAATGCATCAGAGAATCACAGAGAACATCAATAATTTCTACAAGGAATAATAATTTAGTTTATTTTTTGGATTGAGTAAATCAAGGGCCAATTAACAACATTCGGTCAAATTACTTTTTATTTAAATATTTACATCAAAGGGGTTGAGAGGAGCAGTGTGCAGGACGCCCCGCCCACCGCTACCTATGGTAGGGGAAACACAGGGCTGAAACCAAACCCGGGCCACCGTGGCTAAGACATAGCCTCAAGTATGTGGTATGCACTCTACATGGTGAGCACTCTCATCTACCAGGTGTAATGCCACATTAGAAAATTCAATCTACTGGTATTTTTAGATTTTTATGGTTGCAATTTCGTGTTGGCGATTCTCTTTGGTGGCCACCAAAATATTCTCTATGGAGGGAAAACCTTGTCTATATTCAAGTACAGCTATGTCAATGCACAATCTCCTAACTTTCCAATAATTAGATTTGTTAGTGAGGTTTCATGATTTGCTGTGAAATCAAAAGATCCACAGTACTCATGAGACTAAGAAATTAAATTACTGAGCCCAACAAAATGCCAGAGCCCTGTGTAACATCTTTATCCATGCCTATCTAACACAATGAATGCCATGCTGATCATCAGCAACTGCTTCTTGGCTTCACTCCCCTCCCTGGACTCTCAGCCAGGAGAAAGACTCCACCAGAAATGTCAAAAATACTTCCACTTTGTTGGAGTTTCCATTTCACTTTGGAAAATTAAGGGCAAATTTTTGCTAAAATCAGGTCTTACATACTGACACACAGCTCCACTTACAATTCTCCCAAGTGTACAAACTAGGTCAGGGCTGAGCTGTAGGGCTGTCGTCATAGTCATGCGCTCGCTTAACAACCAACCCTGTGCGTTTAGCAATAGGTCAATATCAAAACTAGTGCTGTAGGGAGTTGGGCGCAGCAGGGTAACTTCACAATACCTTTATCCACAAACTCTCCACTGTGAGAAGTGATTTTTCACCTTGAGCTGATGATTGGCTTTGGCACCAGAATATATTACAATGATCTAAGAATGTGATAGCAACATATCGCAACAAAGTGTCATATTAATAATATGACACTATTTTTAGTGCAACAAACCAAATAAATAAATACTGTCTCCACTTCATAGTTGTCTACCTAGCTAATTGTACTACTGTGCTTTTGTTCCACACTCATGTGCAACATCAAACCACCTTCACGCAGACATTATAGATTATAGAATTTATGTCACATGGTGAACTTTAAATTTCACTGTCATACTGTTGATGGCTCATATCTCCTCCAAAAGCCGCAATAAGATGGTCAATGTGGTTTGCTAGTTTACAGTTCAGTAATCTTCTTAGTTTTCTACCAATAAAATGAGTGAGCAAAAGCCCTTCTAAATGAAATGATCAGAGATGCAAGCTGAGAGCAAAGTGAGACAGAGGACTGTTGCATTTTCAGTGAGTCCAGTGGCTGAGTGAACCTGAAGACCAACTTTCTAACTTTCTTTTTTATCGCTAACCATAGTGATAAAGCGGCCAACTTTCTAACTTTCTCTTATAGATCACATCTCAGCGGTGGTGCTGCTTTTTAGTAGGCTGAATTGTAAAGCTTGCAAAAAAAGGTCAAAAGCTGTTAGATTACCAAGGGTCCAAGCATTACAGTCGCTGCCAGGCCAGATGGGTATAGCTGACCTATCTTTGTCAAGTAACCTATCATTGCAGTTTGCACAGATTTTTGTGTATCTAATCGTTAAGAATGTCTATTCCATAGTACAATTTTTACAGTTGTGAGAATAGCAGTAGTCGGCAAGTTTTTAGCTACCAGTCTGTAGGATTCAGAACTCTAGGCATGATCAAATAAAATAAAATTCAGCTCCTACATGCAAAATGAAATGATGACTGTCAAAAGTACCAGTATGTGGCAGTGTGTACTGTTTTCCCTTTTGTATTTTGACATCTGAATGAAGATGATTTTTCCCACTGATGAGCATGTTTGGGGACCGAAAATTGATTTCAATTTGGAAACATTTATCAAAATCTCATGTAAATGTGGGAATAATAAAAAGACATGACTTTCAATTGTGCCATTTGATACCAAGAATAATTCACTTGCACTGTGTCATACAGCTGCTCTGAGCTGCATAATGTAGCTCTCTAGAATTTTTGCTAAGCTTGAGTGACATCATCAGTTTCATGGTATTGCAAGTGACACAATGACAAGATGACAGAGCCTAGCGGCATTTTACAAGTTAGATGGAGCCCTGGCTGACCACTGATGCTGACCACTGATTGACTGACAGGCACTCTGATGTTGAGCTTAGTTTTACAGGGTATGAGAAGTGCAAGTGCTGAAAGCAATATCAAGTTTTAAGGCAACACCTCATACATGACACGATGAAGCAGCATCTCCATGTTCTCAGAGACAGATCAAATTTTCCACTAAAATACCCCTGTACATTGTAAGTCCCAGGACCTGGACATAGCCTCTGTTTTCTAAAGTCTGACTTGAAAAACTTTAATATCCTCAGAATGTCAATTTGCATCACAACACAGTACAATATAAAATGGACGCATTAAAAGGCGACATAGAATAAAAAATGAGAGAAAAAAATAATGGTCTGTAACAAACTGTAAAAACAATCATAAACATCATCACAGTCAAGAACAAGCACTCTGAGATCGGGCTGAGGATGGAGCAAAAGCTGTGGGGGGTAAATGTACTATGATTGCTAGCAAGGGAAGAAAAATAATGTATTAGCATCATTTCCACTGTTTAGATGTGATTTATAACTATGTTTTTAACAAAGCTAGGCAGAAACCAAAGCTGGGGCATTTGTGCCTTTATAGTGGTAAAACACTGAATAAAATTAAGGCTGCTTACAAAGGATCTCTATAACTGTGCCACAGTGGCCCAGGCACCACCATTTCCTAGGCTGTAAGTGAGGGATCACAGCTGAATGTAGGGTCGATCAGAAAGCATGACTGTCTTCAGCAGGGTGACTGAGGAAAGAGCAGGTTCTGTAAGGCCAATCATCTCTTTAAAGCTTTGTCTGGAACTCATACTGTGTACAACCAAAACTCATCAGAGAGGCACCCATATGGCATCCAGACAGGTGCTGGGAGTGCAGACCAGAGAGAGAGGACCACACAGTCAACTAGCTAATGAGCCTTCAGAGGAATCATTATTCACTGACACTGACAAATGCCTTTTCAAAGTTGCATTTGCAGAATAACATAGTTTTTCCCCCTAATTCCATAGTTAATGCAACAACAAATGCTGTGCCAAATTTCTATAAAAATATGTTGTGTAATGGCTGTCTGATCTGGGCTACTGGATCTAGCCTCAGATCTTTGAAGCTCGTCTTACATGCTGATAGAAGAAGTCAAGCTTCCTCAATCTGTGTTTTTCCAAAAACACCAAGCAAAAGCTGAAATGCGTCTTCAGCTAACTAAAGCATTAAATGAAGGGAGACTGATATCAATGATACAATGGACAGCAATCTGACCTACAAGCAGTGTTTTGTACAACTGCAACCTGCCAGATAGCCAAGTAATGATCCCTCTTCAGCCAGCTACTTTCTCAGCAGTAATTTGTGTATTAAACAAAATGGTCAACTCCTCTAGATTTTATCACTGTATTGATGTTAGGTTTTATAGTGACACATCATACAGATATCTCCTCGCTTCATTTCAGCACAGTGCTACAACAGTAGAAATTAGTTTTATCCTTGTGGCATCTCATCGTACACAGCAGAGCCTCCACATGGTGAAACAGTCTAATTCCACATTATTGACAGTAATTACAAATCGTTTTGCTGATTCAAATTGTTTCACTCAGTTCAGTACAAAGATTCAAATCACTAAATATGTGATTTGTTCAATTCCTTTTCTGTTCAGGGTTCATCATTACATTTGCTGATTTGGCTGAGCTCAGGAAGCGATTCAGCAGCACATGTATTTCACCTCACTCCTAGTTTACTATCATTCAACAGTGTTTCCACAAACACGCCTGCCATAAACACTGGAATTTGAAGTCCACCTCATATAATCCTTTTGTATTGCATGTGTGTCACGGTGCACTGCTATGCTGCTACTGAGAGTCAACAGTTTGTCAGTACAACACAGTTTGTTCAGTCAACAGTATGCTTATAGTCTGTTCAGTCAGTTCGCTCACGTCCTTTGAAAATCCCCAGTTAATCAGAGAGATTCATTCAAAAAGATTCGTTACACACTGCACCTGTACCTACTCCACACTGCTGGCATTGTAACTGTGTGTAGTAGTAGACAGCAACCTCACACTTTTCAGCTATCAGAGATGTGTGAAACTGCCCAACTCTTGGATTAAGGTGAACGTGAGTGTGTTGCCCCCAGCTGCCAGTTCGATTTCACTCAAACACACTGCACTGACAACTGTGACAACTGATGAGTAACCCATAAAAAGCCGTAGTATTATTGAAACTAAAAAACAGTTAAGCTGAACTGCTTGCTTGATGTATATGTGGTTCCTGTAGCAATCGCTGACAAATCATGATTACTTTAGAATAGTGAACTGTACATTTTTTGTAATTTGTTACTCTTAACACATAAAAATCATTAAGTGATCATTAAGTGCATTTTCAATAGAAGGCCTTAGAAATACTGACCAGCGCGCACCCAGAACCTACTAGGTTACATTTTTTCTTTGACTGACTACTTAATGTGCTTGTGGAAAACACTGCTAGAGGATATGTTGAATATTAGCTGACTGTAAGAAATAAAGCCATGTCCATGAGTCCGCCACAAAAGCATCATAGACCTTTGATGGGAACTGTGAGCTTCAAACTAAAACCTTATACATACTTGCAGCAGGTTTGTTTAGCAGGTTTATATTTGCTAAACTTGTTAATTAACTGCTTTTCCATACTTGACTCCAGGTATTTCATTTCACATTTTATTGCTCTGCCACATTCAAATCTCATTAACTAGGCGTCTTGGTCATAAATCGCTGCTCAGCCCCTCCTTTTAACCATCAGAGTAATGGCTTACTGACTGAATGTGGAACTACTCTGTGATTCAGTGAGCAATGTTAAACTGAAGTTCCCCGGAGCTTGCAAGCACATCATTTTTTATCATGACCATAAACCACGACAATAGTATCTGCCAAAGCGATAGGCTAGTGAACAGAACAAAAAAAACCACAACTGAACAGCATGAGCAGTGCTGTTAAGATCGTCTTGTGAGAGATGCAGCGGCACAATGGTTAGCGTCAAGTAGATTTTTGGGACCCAGATATAAGCCTTCTTTAAAAATGAGTCTTTTAACACTAAGTTTTGCCCTACTTTCAGCCTTCGTTCTTTTGTGGATGACATGTGAACTGAGTTTGATGATTCTACTGTATTCGCCAACACAGGAGGAACAATAAACACTGTGCCACATGGTGCATCCAAAAAGTCTCTGATACATGTAGAAAACACATTTTTTTATTTCACATTTCAATAATATATTCATAACCTTTTCTCAGCAGACCAGCATATCTCTCACTGGAGCGCACATACAAAATATGTGCAAAGATGGCAACTTGGATTCATCTAGCCTGGCACAGTCACACTCACACTCACATTTTGTTTCTGTTGTTCATTTCACAAAACATTATCCAGGCACTGTTAGATTCAAATGTTTGGGCATGGGGCAGCAACAGGCCTTTACAAAAATAAATGTGACTGGATCAATCATCTGTCTATCACTAGCTAACTGATCCAATCAAACAAACCAACAATATGACCTAGTCTGAGAGTGAGAGTATCCTTTGAACAACGTTGAACAAACATAATGTTTAGACTGGTACAACAAACCTTGGATAGATGTGTGTTCTTTGGGCTGGGACAGAAGAGCATTGACATTACCTCACACAGCATAACCAGCTATTTCCACACACTGCAAATACAAGCCAGCCATTTCACGTGGGGGTTGGGTGGGCATAAAGTCCTTTGCATGCTACACCATCACCCACATTCCTACTATAATACCTGCTGACACGTTTTCCTCTCGCTGATATCATTCCTACTGCTTCTCCATCTATTCTTCCCTTTTCTCCAGGTCCACCAGAGATTAGAAGATGCCCATTGTGTGAGCAGTGTGATAAATTACAGCCCTCACATGCTTGACTAACCACCACTGGACCACAGAGATTCATAGCATGCTTCTTTATAATGCATTGTGCACACATGCACACACACTCAAACTGCCACCAATTATGGATGGAAATGGTGATGAGGAAATAAAAAAGAGAGTTACCCCCACTGCATGTCACAGCATATAAACACTAATTTCCAAGACTGACAGCCCCCTGTTGAATAGCTCACCAGCCCACCCCCACTGGCCTGAAACAGCCAGATAATAATTCGTAATGGATCATTTAAATGCTCACTCTCAGCTCCTGCAGCCAGACTGCCACTGATCTGCTCCCATGTTATGTGTTGACAGTTTATTAGTGGTGCTATTAAACCTTGATTGTGCTGTTTATGTTCTGTGTTTGGGGGCTGCGAGTAGGGCAACCAGAGGATAATACCTTATATGCTGAAATGAAGAAATGATGTATCAAATAGGGATAGATGAGCAACTAAGTAAGGGGAAATAAGGACAACTAGTGGTACAGAAAAATATTGCATTTTTAACCAACAACACTCCATAAGTGGTTAACTGCGACAACATTGCCTTGGCAGAAACTTGAATGGAAACTGACTTACCACATAACTCTTAATAATTATAGACTATATACAAACTAAAAATGCTGATAGTAAAAATTAGTCTTGTCATGACCTTCAAAGCAATGTATAATCCAATTAGCTTCAGCTGATGCCAACCTCAGTTGCAGCTGGGATGTAAACATAGTCTACTGGTAAAAAAAAAAAAAAAAAAAA
>OMKZ01015023.1:13889-30873 GCA_900302535.1 Neoniphon sammara | reverse complement strand
AAAAAAAAAAAAAAAAAAAAGACATTAAATGTTATGCAAGGGTTTGAGTAGCAGAACGCATGGGATTGTTTTTCCTCAAAAGGCCAAAGCTGTGGCAGGTCACAGACTGTCAGCTAAGCCTGGCCAAGGTTGATTCAGCTGCCTTCATGAAGACACTGTGCTGCTGTTCACATTACAGGATGTTGACCGTCTCTCTCCTTTAACCCTACCAAGGCAGTGTCTGCAAACTTTACTTCATCTTTGATAAATCTGATCTGCCACTGCAGAGAAATGCCTAACATTTAAATCAGTGTTATTTCTGCCAAAGCCAGTAAAAGCTGAAACCAAAAACCATCAATAAACCATTTCATACTAAATGCTTTTGAGTACAAATTTAATATGTTTGATTCTTTAAAATGGCAATTGCTGTTGTCGTCCAGCTCTATCATAATATTGTGACATGATGTAATGTCTTTTCCTGGATTTAAAGTCTGCATTACTGTAAAGGGAAGCAATTTTCTGAACTTATTAGACTGTTGTAGCTGTTATTTGCCTCTACCTGCTTGGTCATCACATCCACATTTCTAATGATTGTCAAAATTTCTCATATGTATATATCTTATTGAAGCACAAACAAACATCCCAACAATATTGTCACAATACTTGATAGCAAAGCATTCAGTCAAAGATATCATGTTTGATTTTGTCCATATTGCCCAGCCTTATTTCAATTCTTTAACAGATGTGTTTTTAAGGCTACATGGGAGAATTAAGGAAGACACTGTAGCAGTTCCTTAATCATCATGTCTATGATTGATGCCCAAGCATCCACCAGTTACATAAAAACCTCATGGGATCCTTATTGATTTTCAGTTGGATAACACTAAGCGGATGTTCAGTCATACCCCTTTGGCTATGCAGAGGTGTGAAATTTGGGACAAGGTCACTACGGCTGAGCAAAGTACCTGCCAACTCACAATTTGCATCAGAGCAGCTACAGCTCTGCCCCAGATACAACATTAAGAAAATCTGTTGCATTGCTCAGTCCAGTGTTTACAAGGTTGCAGTACTGTGATCAAATACAAATTGCCAATTACCAACTTAAAATTTTAACAGCGCAAAACTGACAAAATATCAACTATATCAACATAATCTTTTAACTGTCAGATACCTTTGCATCTAAAATGAAATAGAATATGAACCAATTTATTCTACAGTAGATCCTGTAAAGTGTTACAAATCCACAATCATGGTTTGAATAATATGTTCAAAACCTCACGATAAAAAGTCTTCTGTTATAATCAAAATTTTGTTTTTCCCAAGGTAATCTAAATTTTTTCTGGTAGATTTTTGTGATCCTATAATGTGTAATCTACTGCTCTCCAAAATTAGAGGTGGTTTATAAAACACATGAAACTAAAAAAAAAATTTTTTTCAACAACTAATAGTGCAATTACACCACCTTAGTAAGGCATTTCTGGAATGTCCCCAAGTGGTGTACATTTTCATACTCAGTCAACCAGCATGATGGTACCTGCAGACACTACAAAATGCTGGAGACCTACCTTATGTGTCCCTTCCACTTCAAATCCATTGAGGTTTGCATACAGAGAGTGATGCCTCTTGCCAAGCATTGACAACGGAGTGAGATTAGCAGTGTTTGGGGCTGTCTTGTTCAGGAGTTCATGGTGGCCATCCTGGTCTTCTGGCCTCCTCGACTCCTGCTGTCGTGGTCCTAGGGCTTCAGCCTCCTCACGGCCCTCCATCTCTCTATCTGCCGATGCAGGCTCAGGCTGCTCAGGCCGAGTGCACAGGTCATACATCACTCTCTGTCAAAGTCAAATAGCGCAGCTGAGATCAATATGACTAAATGATGTGCTCGGCCAAGACCAAGCCATCGCAGGCTTTTCATTTGCTGAAGGAGAAATTACACGGATCAGCTGTGGTAGGCTCACTTCAAAACGACAAAGATGTCACTGTCCTGTTTTCCTTACTCTGTCTCCAACAGTTTACAAGAAGGAGTAATTCATGAGGACTAACTCGAAGGGTCTGAGACCAAAGCAAAGCACTATAATTGCCATGGTTTAGCCAAATACCAAGCCTCATAAATTTGTAAATCCCAGTCGAGGAGGAATTCACAATTGACAAAAATAGCGTTAGTGGTGGTCTTATTCCTTAAATAAAATATTCCATATTACAAAAGGGCATGTGTCATATCCAAGACAAACCCAGTTATAGATGACCCAGGAGTCGAAAAGTACCCCCTCCTTCCTTTCCCTGTGACGTTTTGCAAAAAGAGGACAATCAGCTCTTGAGGGATATTACATATTTTTGGCCTTGGCTCCTGACAGTAATTCAATGCATGTCAACGTCCTCGAAGCGTTCTTCGACATACTGTGATTATTATTAATCACAACAATGTAGCATGCAGATTCAGAGCCCTACTTACTACACTGGCAGAGCCTGGGTCTTCATGCCTTCCTGCTCGGTCGTTGTCTTTTAGAGTGGAATAGATTTGTCATAGCTACTCCCCAGAAATGTGAAAAGACAGACCAGTCCACTTCTTATTCTGACTGATGCTGAGGCATTGCATGCAGGCCGAACTGATAGAGCAAACAAGAACAGACGAGAGCGAGAAATAGCGAGAATGATCTAACTAACAGGTCTCCACTCCAGTCCCCATTCTCCCAGTGAGGCTGAGATGTGGGTGGCGCGTTGAGTCTTCAGCTGTGCGTTTGCCCTCATTGATGCCACTGCCTCGAAAAGCATACCTTCCAAATGCAATGTGACTTGATGAGCTGCCTAATCCCGTCTCCGTTACAACGCCATAAAGGTGAAGAAAGAGGACGAAGGGAAAAATGTGTGTGTGTGTAAGACGGTGAGTGTTGGTGGGAGGAGGGGGTAGGGAGCACTGCCTCCATCGTCCTATCACAAAAAGGCAGGCTCTGAGACGGGGCCCAATCATGACTGCGACTAGGGCTCGTTTCCATGGAGATGACGCTGGAATGATGTTGGCTGCCTATTGATTGTTCAAGAGGCAGGGCACACTGCAACACAGGGTGGCTGCAGGAAGCAGACAGAGGAACAAGTGTGTCCAGACTAATTCTATGATTCTCTGCAGCTGTTATACTATAACACCAAACAGACACAGATAAGATGAATGAGGAGATGATGGCTGTTAGCGATGCTTTAGTAATACAGCCTGCCATCATAGCTGCTTTTTGTCCGAGCATGCACTTTAATTCGGCAGTTGCATTTGATTTGTAAACATGGAAATTAAAACATATAAAGCCGGAAGCTGCAACACACTCTGTGACAGCTCTATGGTGGTCACTGGTTTACAAATTAACTTTGTATCTGAGCCTACCTCTCCCTCTGCTCTATCAGATTCATATCAGCTAAAAGACCTCTCAGCTACTCTGGCTAATTGTGTATCAACTGAGCAAGCCAAGAGGAATATATGGAAGCCTAAGAGATAATATCACATAGTATCAAACACACAGTCATTTGCAGTTAGTAAAATAGAGTTAGATTTATTTGGGACATCATTCTAAAGCACTCATAACAAGGTCAAAGTGTATTAACTAAGGTAATACTTTACAAGTCAAGTATTGCTTTCTAAAGCTTCTTTAGACTGTGGCTGCTTTGACGGACTGCAAAAATGCTTTCTTCCAGTTCTCTTTATTATATATTTACCTCATATCATTGCTACTGCTCCTTCTGCCATCGCAGTAAACACTGTCACATTTCAACACTGTCTCACAGTGAAGAGAAGTGACATCCATTTTTTCCCTCAATATCATCCCAATTTAAATGTACGGGAGACACATTTATTGCACACAGTAGTCCTGTGCAAAACAGTTGATTGTCAGACAATGAGGTTAAAAGCCTTAAAGGGTTTTCACCAGTCACAGCAAGCACATGCAGATTCCGAATTTCACACAGCAATGAGCTAGCTTTTTCCCCCTCACACTGCATTTTATAATTTCTGTCCATTTAAACTTTAATTACACAGTGTTCACAAGACCATGACCTTAGTATTGAATGAAACCAACCCTGACATGCACTCCATTGAATCTTATTTCTATTCTGCTGCAGTTTCTTTCCTGGTTTAATTTAGCTCCCTGAATGGGATGAGAAGTGCTGATAGCAAAACAACCCGCAAAGTAGAGAAAAAAATTGAGAGCAGAACAGCTGCTGTACCCAAGACTGCCACCAGCACAAATGCTCTTATCACATGTTGTACACAGCACACATACAGTACATAAAAAAATGCACAATGAGCACAATGTTTCCCACAAATAAGATTTGTTCTGACACAGTGAGTGTTTTTTCAATCACAAATCTACAAATTAATGTCACATTTTTTAATTAAGAGACTTGCAGTTCCACTAACAGCACTAATTCTGCTTTTGCACTGCACTCAATCTGACAGAGCCTCCAGCTGTGGAAACAAAAATGAAGCCTAAAATTCTATAATTTGCTCCGAACTAGCGTGTTGTTTGTAAGCGTGTTTGTTAACACTTGTTTTAACTTTATCTTTAACTTTAACACCTTTAACTTACTGCAGATGTGTGAAACTGGCCAACAGGCAGACAGTTAACAGGAATGCAACAAATAGACTCACATATTGACCCTGTTAACCACTGGCTTCACTGTAGGTAAGTACAAGTAATTAATCCATAATCCACAACAAGCCTTGATATGCTGACATTAAGTCATAGTTGAGGTTGTCTGTTGGTTATGAAGTCATTACAAAATGCTTAATGGTAAATTAATGTTTACATTTGTAACACCAGTTTTCTGAGACAGGGGGCTTCATCTGTCTACAGTAATTTACAATTTGTATTCATCTTCCTAAAATCATCTATCATCTACCTAATATTTATATACCAGTGCAACAACTCATTATCAAACTGTAATGTAAACCCTACAGTTTGCAGGTAAATATAGCAAAATCCCACCCAGCCAACAGCCACCACGAGTAAACTGTCAACCTGCGGAAAATAGTGGAACTTAAAAATGTACATTTAATAGTGTAGCAGGAAACCATTCTCCTGTCAGCATAACCTAATGCATGTCAAACAGCATGCGCTCTGCACAGCCCTCAGCCCATCATGGTTCAGTGGTATTGACATGCTGTCACACTGACACACTCAGTGTCTCCCTGTCTGCCTGCCAAGACACTGAAGAGCTCGCTCACAGTAAAATTCATACAAAATAAAATTCTCTTTCAAAAAACAAAATAGGACAGGGAGGGAAAGGAGCTTCTCTGAAACTTAACTTGAAGTTAAGCAGTTGGTGAGATAGCAAACTTTGAGTAAGACTGAGGTTTAATTTAGGGCTAAACCTTTATTTAGTCCTGGAGTAGCACTAATCTTTATCTGGAAATCAACTTGTAAAAATTAAATCTAGGACTATTTGAATCCCTGATCCAGAAAGTAGATTGTTAATCCAGGTTAAAAGGGCATTTTAGCTGGAGACTAGGGTGAATTCCTGCCCAGGAAACCGACCCCTATTGTCTGCAGTCTGGGGGAAATCCTGACACACTGAGCCGTACATCGTTTCTGCATGACCTGATCACTTTTTCTGGTCCTCCCTCATTTGTGTTCTCAAAGTTGAGCGGCTTGTAAAAGCTTGAGCACTGTTAAGGCCCAATACATAACTGACGTGTGGCGTACGCTGTTCAACACCGTCAACCCACAAATGGCTTTCTTTACACAGTGATTCACTGGCTTAAGTAAATTTTCCATACTCTAAATTTTAATGAATAAGCTCTTAGGTTAAGGACAGAATATCACTTAAACCTGAGTTTTACATGCTTTTGGAGATTCTCGAACTTTAGTTTACTATTGCAGTACTTGTAAATATGAAAGACATTGAGGGTATTTCACAGGAGGATTGGCAAGTTAGCAAAATAACTTGCTGTATGCAATATCTTCTGATATTTCATTTATTATTAGCAATAATCTACATGCATGCCTGAATCATATTCCTAAAACTAAAATTCAAGCTTTGTTTTACAGATTCAAATCATTATCATCAGGATACGGCATGATCTTTATCACAGTTATCTGGCAAATGTTCTAATCTTGTGAAATAATCGCCTGGATTTTGAGTTATGATGGCTGAGAAAATTCCAAAAATCTATTTTCCATCACCACATCAAACCAATCAAGAACATGTGAATGTAGCCAAAACAGTCCATTATGGAAGCACTGTTTATCCTTTTTATTCCCTTTTAATTTCCTTTTTATCACTGTGAAGCCAGAATTTTTGGTTTTATGTCCTTATGATAATCACGTCTCTCTCATTAGCAGTTAACTGTGTGCACATTTTAAGGTGTAGAATGCACTTTAAAGATAAACAATTTCCATGTAGTGCACATTAGAGAGATTGTTCAGCAATACAAATGAGGTGGCAGACATGCAGGGTTGAAACTATAGCATGATCCTTTTGTAAACAAATAGAGCTGGTAGACATACATTGTGAAAACAAAAGCATTAATTAGATGCCTTCTTGCACACCTTCAAAGGCAAAAGCAAAATTGGCATGGCTCAAAGACACTGGCATGAATCGGTCCATTCTCTACATCATGTCCTTATTTTGGAATGGATGTGGAACAACTTCAACCGAGCACATCCAGATGCCAGTAACTGTGATGTCAAGGGTGATGCCACTTAAGTGTTGTGCATAAGAAACATGAAACACTCATGAGGTTGGCACTGCTGTTTGGATGCCGTTCACACTCTGATTAATTATTCAATTTCCTCTCCATGAAAACTTGATCCAAACTGTAATAGAGGGAAACACATTGACCCACTTCTGCCAGCCGTCTCCCCGAAACAACAGGCATAAAACAGATCCACCCACACATGCTACCCCCTCCCCTCTGCCCACGTGGCAGGATTCCCTTTGCTTTCAGAGCCGCTGCCAACAAAATTCACAAAGTCACAGATGGATTTTTGAGCATACAAACCATATTAAATGTTCAAAAGATGTCTGGTTCTCTGTTTTTGAACTAGGGTGTGGTCTGTGTGTATAATTGGAGATAAAGTCCTTAGAAAACAAGGATAGCTGTTGTTTGATTCTCCGTCTATTATATGCCATCCTCCACTATTGCCCTTTTGCCCTTTTTGTTGTGCCAGAGGACAGTGACACATCACTCCTCGTTGGAAAGGTGAACAACGAGCTAAAATGGAGAGAAACTATATGACAGTTACACACCGTCTGTTTGAGTTTTGTTACCTACTACTAAAAAAAATAAAATTAAATTAAAAAATTAGAGATTACATGTAGGCTCACACTGACACACACATCACAAGAACAGCTTATTAACACTTAATTCCCAAGTTATTCTATTGGCAAGATTTAGGAGTGATCACAACATGACAACAGTCATAATCTGGCACTGCTTTTGATCCCACTGTTATCAAGGTCTGCTGATAAACACTGGCCATCTATGTGTTTTTTTGTTGTTGTTTTTTTTACCTCTGTGATGCTGCCTATGTTGTTTGTGCTGAGTATCATGTTTGTCTGTTTGTGTTTTCTTTTTATTTTTTTGTTAAGATGATAATAGTCCAGGTGAGCTTGTAAGCTTCCGGTGATCGATGAGTTTAATGTTGGATAATCTTAAACCCAGGTTTACATCTATATACTGTGAACATTTCAGGGATGTTTTTTGGTAATGAGTGAATTATGAGGCTTCTCGGGTGATGTTTGTCAAGAAGTCATTTATATTTGAAGGACAAGCCATACCCCAATGCAGTACAAATCATATTTTAATATTTTATCAAATTATTAATATTTTAAAGCTGTCTTAAGCAACATGGAGCATGGTGGGATGGACATTTTGCTTCTGTTTCGCTACCACAGAGTCTAACTGAGAGTCTGAAAAACTGTACAAAACTTTTAAGATTAAGCATTTTGTCTTTTGTTCAGAGCAGAAGACAAAAGTGTGTTGAGTGTGTGAAGTGAAGCCAGCAAAGCAGCACACACAGAGACACTTCAAACAACAAAATGTACTCTAGTAGAAACAGCTAGCAGGTTGTGTGCGATGTAGGATTCAGACCTCCACCTGCCCCAAGGCAAGAAACACCATGTGATGGAAAAAACAAAGAACAAAAACAAAAATTGTATTCTACGACCCATGCAACTTCTGACAATATGCAGCTTTCTTGGTTAAGCACAATCTGCAACATCATTTTTCCACTATCTTTACCAAGACTGGACAAAACCTTACTTTCTGAATTAACAACCAGCAAAAACGTTGAAGAGTAAATGCTCATAGTATTTTAAGTAAAGCAGAACCATGTCAGGAATTTGAAAATATGAAGCAGCTTACCTCCATGTTTTTGTCCAAGCATTTGGAGGGAGAGGACCTGTCTGACCCAGAAGACTCAGAGGGCTGGTGGTCCCAGCTTGCATGAGGAGAGCTCTCAGAGTGGCAAGTTTCTGGAGAGCTGCTCCGACAGGTGTCCCCTACTGAAGCAGTGGAGCAGTGGTCAGCTGCAGAGACGTCGTGCTTCCCTAAGGGCTGTTTTGGACCCTCTAGTGTGGTTTTCTTCTTGGGTGAATGAGAGGCACCCTGCGATTTCTGTGACGAGGTCTTGGAATAGGTAAGAGGAGGTCTAGTCTGACAGGAGTTATGGCTGCCTCCCTGAGATGGGTTTCTTATGAGACTTTTAAATCTGTAGCTCGGGTGCCCTGCTCTCTGCCCCCCCTTCAAAAATCTTCTATGGGCCTCTAGCAAGTGGCAAAGGAAGAAGGCCTTCTCCAGCTCCAGCTCCTGTCTGTGATGCAGTTTGTATACTGCATGCTCGCCATTTATCTTTTCATAAAGAGTCAGCAGCAACCGCTCCAGCTTCTGATAAGCTTCTCCGTTGGCCAGACAAACAGCCTCTTTCCCTGCTGTTTCAACTTTACTACACCTCCCACTGTCTGTAGTGTTCACCTCCTTAGCCAGCCGGCGCTGGGGGGTGCTGGGATGCCTGACAGTGTGCTTCTGGCACCCATGCCTGGCAGTCAGCTCCCTCAGGGCCCTCTGCTGTTCCCTCTCTGCCTCTTCCCGCAGGTGCCTCAACTCCACACAGAAGTCCCGGCGGGCCTGCTGCCTTCGGCTCTTCTCTGCCTCTAAATCAGCGCGCAACCTCTCTAGCTCTCGTCCACGGTCCGTCTGGCCCTGGCATGGTTTGTTGGATGACAGTGGCAGAGAGTTAGCCCTGTCTTTCCTCATGACGCCACATTCACAGCACACCACACAAGAGAGAAGGGAGGCTTAATCATTTCTATGGAAGGACCATGCGGCAGAACTGAGAAGAAGAAATACTGATCTGATGAGGTGTAGATGGGTGATGGGTGATCAGACATGCAGCATGCAATTACAACATCAGGTCACTGAAAAGATGAGACAATGGAGGATGTCAGAACATTAGAGGTTCAGAGGAAGGTTCAGATATTTTCAAAAGTTAAAAATTGCACCATTGCTTGCAACACTGCAAGCAATGGTGAGGGTGCAGATGAAGATTGCTCTACTACTCCTCTGTGATAGTCAGTAATTTGATTACAAGGTTTTCGATAGATAACACAATTGAGGAACTATATAAAATCTAGTGAAGAGTTATCTATAAGTGGAAAAACAATGTGCCCATAGAAATTATCTCATCATGCAACAGGGAGAAAAGGAATCTGTATCAGCCTGCAATGTCATATGTTGCAAGTTCATCAAGTACAACTGGTTATCTGAATACCCTATCACACCAAACAAACTGATCATTCAATGGCTCTTTACTGATACTAATCACGTTTCAAAGCATGACTGTGACAATAATCTTTTTACATTCATATTACTGGAAAAAAAAATGGCTTACTAAAGACATGTCCACATTCCCGTACATTTGTGGCAGAACAGACTAGGCTGACAGACTTTCGACAGCTGCCAAAACCACAGAATAAAACCGTAATATGTATTTTTTGTTTCTATTCATTACGAGATATTATAGACATGGTTTATGCTTTGTAACTCGTATAACGTTACCGTTATTTACCGAACAATGGTCGATTGAGAATGCAACAAATAAACTTCCACTGAGATGTGCAACCAACACTGCACCGTTAACTAATGTTAGCTCGCTAACTCACCTTAATGCAAGCACTTCATTAGCTCAAATTAGCTGTGTCCATGGGTGTATTTTTAACGAATAGTTACGTTACGCTCATGTTACAGGATGGGGATGCACTAAGGTCAGTTGCTAATTAGCTTACGTTAACAAACACAGTATTAAGAACCTAGTCAAATAATATTAAAATATTTAATTAATAGGCGCACATGGGTCACAGTCGGCGTTTGTTATAGTAATCAGGCTATAAGCTAATATGCTTTGCTAGTCAACGTTAGCTTAAGTTTTCCAGCCACAAGTTGTATCAGACTCACCTCTCAGCGAGTTAGCTAACGGTATGAAACTTTTTATAAAAAGGTCTCACGTTGTCTTCTTTTGAATAAGGTATTTTCTTCGACAGCACAAATGGCTCTCAATGCGGACACTGGTGGTTGTAAAATAACCGTGTAGCCATGCAAGGGGTTTGTTTATCTTTTACAGGCACCCGTGTCAACTACACGGAGTCTCAGCGTCTCAGCTGTCCTGTCCAGGAATACTGCTGCCTTCCCGTACTCCTCGAAAGCTGGTACATCCTGAATTAGAAGTTGCGAATTTGCATGCCTTTCGTACAAAATTGATCTTAACAAGTAATTTTGGAGATACGTTGTTTTGTTTGAGAAATCAAGCGTCACAGACATACTTTGTACCGCAGCAACAGAATTGAGGAGGAGAAAATATGTGTACGGTGTGTATTTCACGTTTCAAATTATCTTTCACTCAAAAGTTGTTGAGTGAACCTACATCACATTTGCCATCAACTTTTGACACAGTTTGCATGCTCTCTGTTCCCTAAACATGACCTCTTGGGGATTATAGAAGGTTTCGCCTATCGAATTTACAGATTTGATGGGTTATTCAAGCGCGCACCGCGGCTAATACCAATATTTCCCAAAACACTAGAAGGCAACAAAATAGTTAAGCCCGACAAACTTGCGTGGGATGGATGACCACTAGCGGCTACTGTCTGCTAGTGCTCCGTTACAGTATAATGGGCTTGGGAAAATTATGTTGCGTTGAAGATGTTTTACAGTCAGCTGAAGGACTATCTATCTATCTATCTATCTATCTATCTATCTATCTATCTATCTATCTATCTATCTATCTATCTATCTATATATATATATATATCGCACTGTTTTGCCATGTTCACCTTATGGTCATCAAATTCTTCACCAGTGTGGTGCATCTTACCTACCATTCTCTTTGATCAGAAATCAAAACTACTTTTATTCTTTGCTTCATGGGTCATTTTAACAGATCTCATCAGTTTGATTGTAAGTGGGACAAATACACAAAATACAATGTAAAAAAAATCATAAATAATGTTTTATTGTATTGTGTTAGGTTGGACAATTCCCCACATGACGTGTTCAGTGAACCCCCTGGGATTAGTTTTAGACTGGCACTAATAATCAAAGGTAAACTGGTAAGGAGTTTCCTTCCAGTCATGTAACAGGACACCTGACTTTGGCAACCCACTGATTGATTTTTTTAAGGATGTAGTCAGCAACAAATCTTTTCCAGTCACCAGCTTCAGTAACTGCAACACTACCCATGTCGTTTATAGACTTGAGGTTCCCTGTGGGTGCTTCTATGTAGGCCTCAGTAAGAGGAAATTAAAGAACAGACAGAATATTGTCATACTATCTGCACAGGGAACCTAAATCACCCCAAGGTCAGGCATTACCTTGAATCTCAATATGGGAGCCATCCCACACTTAGTAGACTGATAAGGGGGATCAAAAATTCTGAGATACTCCTACCAGCAGTGGAACAAAACATAACTATGTTTTTTAACTTCCTTAAAGTCTTTCGTAAATTAAACAGATTCTTGAATAATGATATTTTACTGCCAAAGTGGTGAAATTGGTCCATGTTTTGATATACCCCATAAACAAATAAACATACTTAACAAAGCCAATCTATATAGGACCACTAACACATAAATGTGTAGATTCATACCAGAAGTCCATAAAGCTCTTCAATTTCCCAACACAACTGGTCTCTGAATAGTCTGACATATGTTGCATTTAGAGAGCCACAAAGCTGAAAGTAGGCGGAGACAGAAAAAATTAGGCTTTATCAATAGCATATTAACCCACTGACATCTTCATATCTCTTCCATAGTTTGTCCTAGAACTCTAAATGAGGGTCATATTTCATACCCCATTACAGTTAAGGAAGCAGTTCAAATTAAATACATCATCAATTGGAATTGCAACATCATTGTCAGTGGCAATGCCCTGACAGTTCCCCTGGGATCAGTTTCAGTTTTAGACCTGCACCAACAATCAAGGATAAACTGGTAAGGAGTTTCCTCCTGCACAGGGAACCCAAATCACCCCGTGGGCAGGCATTACCTGGAATCCCAGGTATTGGTGTCATTAATTTAGATACCAGGGGTGGTGAGAGAGTCAAATGCCTCACACAAAGAGAGGCATGCTGGAAGATACTGGATCCTTGCCCTCAAAGCCACCAGCTACGCCTGAATGAGGAAGTGGATTTGTCCCTTTTTCTTTAGCCACATACTCCTGCGTGTGGCTAAAGCTTTTATTCTCCCCAAGCACTCATCACTGCTCCTGATATTGACTATGCTGTATTGACTATGCTTCTGTAGATGATAGATCTGGGGAATTAAATGAACCAATCTATGCGTCTGAATGATAGTCAAATGATGGCCGAACCCCCTGCTTTCATTTTTGAATAATTACTTAAATAATATATTGTAAATTGCAAATTAAACAAACAACTCAATTTTCCTAGTGAGAAAATAATCCTTGTACTAACACATTTGGGAGAAAATAAAATCTTATAACTGCAGTACTTCTACAAAACAAATGTCCTTTCATCTAATATTTTATGGAAAATTAAAAATACATCTCATCTTTTCAGTATGTCTAAGAAATTGTTTTCTTGCATGGTGCAGTTTCCCCAACATCATGAGATCAGTTGTATCATCTACATTCGGTGAATTAAAGTTGCATCTGAGATGCATTTGTGAAAACTTGACAAGATTACTACTAATTAGTAAAAAGATGTAATTTTACCATGTTTAGAGTGGCATGTCTAGAGTTGTGTAAAGTGTATGCTGGTGTACAATACATGCTGGCTGACTTTACATGGTGCAACTTGAATGCAACTTCAGTTTTGTTTAATATAGTTGTGTTGGAGTTCTGCAGGAAAACCATCTAATGAGAACGAATGGAATGAACAGGGAATGAAATGTTCAGGATGTTGGTGACATAGCAACAGTAAAAAATTGACTTGAAACCCACAATTAATAAACCTTTTTCACAGCAGCCATTCTTACATGAAATAACGGGGTAAACACAGGTGTTACTAATGACATTAATGAAAGTTCTGTTCCATTTAGGTCTAACAGAGCCGGGGTCCTGCTATTGTGGCTCACTGGAAAGACTCTGCTACACTTAAATGGAACAGAACCTTCATTAATCTCATCAGTAACACCTGTGTTTACCTGCTATTTCATGTACAAATGGCTGCTTTGAAAAAGGGCTATTTGTACAGCCAACATAAGGTAAAAACACTGCTAAAGTCTGTCAGCCTCTCATTATTATCAGTGAAGTTCCTCTGCATCATTTACACTTTATCTATTTATTTATTTATTATAATCATTATTATTAGTTGTTGTAGCAGCAGCAGTAGTAGAAGTGTTGTTTTTGTTGTGTACTGCTAGTAACACTCTGCCCAGCTCCTTATCTAGCACACAGGTACCTGGGATCATCCTAATGTTCTGTCTCACTTTTGTTCACGAGGACATAGTGAGCAGGAATGCACGGCATAACATGATACCTGGCTGGGACCTTGATAAAATGCTTCCTGAGATTTCATTATTTGGCAAACGCAGTGAAATTGAAATGTATAAATCCCCTAAGGTATGCTACATACCTTTTCAATATCATGTTGCCAGAATCCACTAAGGGAACAAAGCGTATCATCCCTGACCACTGGGTGGCGTTTGTGTCAACAGAGAACTGGCCATTATCCTATCTTCTTGCAACAATAATCTCTTATGCAAGTGCATTAGTTAACAGCATCTCGAAGGGTTTTGTGTGTGTGCGTGCATGTGTGTGTGTGTGTGTGTGTGTGTGTGTGTGTGTGTGTGTGTGTGTGTGTGTGTGTGTGTGTGTATGTGTGAGATGGAGAAGAGCTAGACAGAGGGAGAGAGATTCAGCACACCCCTTTCTCTTATCTGGGTGTCCTTGGGCCGCTCCCTCTCTCATTCCCGTTTCTGCCTGTTCACGTGTGGCAGACTGTTGGCAGCAGGCAGGAACAGAGGAGAGAGGGAGAGTAACTGGGCTGCAAGAATCCCTGTTCCTCCCTAATACATCCTAGTAATCATTTCATGCACAATTCTGCACAGTTAGTGGCATATTTGTCCGTGGTAATGTTATGTGAGGAGTGGAAAGAAACCAGAATTACTCCTCATCCCCCTAACAGGGTTTTTCTGCTCCTATGTCATCTACTGTTCTGAACTCAACCTTTAAATATTTCTCTACATGTCTTTGTCTCTGAACCAGCACACATTTCTGGATGAATGTTACTTCCATCTGCCCCGTTTGCATATTTATGATCTCTGGCCATGCACATGTCTTGTACATATTCCTCTACAAATAGAATTTAACAGTCTACACTGGCATGTCCAGACTCATTTCTGTATGTGTCTTACTTATATCTGTAAATCAAGGTGATCTGCATATTGTGGACATATATATATCTTATTATTCATGTCATATATTTATTCAATATTGAAGAAAATGTGAATAGGTTACAATATGTATTTGAGCATCTGGAACATTCCTCTACATATAATCTGTTATTTTACACCCGATAATGAAAATACTTAGCAGCGCACACTTGAACATCTACTTCAAGCCTGTAAACAAAGACACTTTATCATATTTTTATATATTACTCCACTCTGTATGTTCAATTGCTATAATTGCTTGTTGTATTACCTTTTGTTCTCTGTATTTGTCTTGTATTTGTCGTATCCTGTTCTCTTCTGCTGTGATGGCCCACGATCCCAAAGGGAATCGTCTAAGTTTCATCTTATCTAATCTACTGAGAATCTATTTGACATTGTAACTAAATCATCGTGATGAATTACAGTCTGTAATTTGTACTGAAATAATATTCCAAACAGATTACATAGAAGTTGTGCTCATTCACAGCAGCCAAATGACCAGAGGCAGGTATAGTTAAGTTTTTTTTTCTTTCCAAGACATTTGAGTCTCTCGCTCTTTTTTTTTTTTTTTTTTCAGTCATGGTGCACCTTGTCATGTACAGGACCTTTGTTGCAGTATTTCTGTCTAAAATAACAAAAAAAAAAATGAAAAGTTTGTACATCACTGCTTTTTCTTTATAATTTTTAATAACACAGTATCTTCAAGTTTTTTTTTTTTTAGTACAGGTGACATTTGGTACCTGAAGTTTTTTGAGAAGACGTATAATTGATTTTTTCTGCTTGGTATTCATGATAAGAGCGAACTGTGTCACAGTTGTCACCACCCTGGGATACAGAATACTGCTTGCCACCATGACCCACTTTGAGTGGCTGTCCATGACAAAGGTGACAGGATGTCACACTGCACTATTTGTGTCAAGATCAAATTCAAGTTCCACATAACTTTTGTGAAGCAAAGCGATGAGATAACCTGTGTTTCTGTGAGAGTGGGACACCATGACGTAACACAAGTATGTAAGAGGGCGAGTTATTTGAGAGAAAAGTGAGAAATCTGGGTGTCCTTTGTCTCAAAGATCCAGTGCAGTGATTTTTACTTGGAGTTTAACTTTCTCTATGACTGTCTAACGTCTGACAAGCCATTACCTCATTAACTATGCATATTCTCGACCAATCAGAGCATTCATTCAAACCTGGTTGTATATGACATCATTTTCACCAGGAAACATTATGGAATTCCGTTTAATTCTGTCGACAACCATAGGGAGAATTTTTCATTTGCATTCACATTAGCAGGTTCTTGGCGAAATTATTCGACGAATCTGAAAAGGGCGATAGTAGCTTGAAGTTTTCTATTATTATTTTTGCTATCATAGTCTCATTACTGTAGTACAGATCAATTCACACATTACAGAGAAAACTTTGATCACATTTGCACTTGTTTGCACCGTAAATGCATCAAATCCCAACAATATTAGATTAAAGCTGCACTTGAAGCTGATTAATGGACCACTGATGAGTTTAACTGTTGCTGTATGGACCCATGAAGCTGGTATCATCTGTGACATTACCAGTGCAGTGACGAAACATTACAACACCAGTAGTGACGGGGTGATACAGTCACCTATATGGAGGTTGTGTTCTTCAAGAGAAATCGTTCCTGTCAGCGATTCCATTTTAAGGTCTTTGATGATGCAATGGGCTTTGGCGTCGATTTTGCTCGGTCACAGCCACAGATTGATGTCAGATCAGGCCCGCAGCTTATCACTGGTGACCATCTTCTCATCACTGAGTGTCTTTTCACACTTGGCTGTTGGGAGGAGGGTGTGTAGATAACGCATCGACTCTAACTCCTTCCTAGGTGGTCTTTGTCTATTACGAGGTGTTAGAAAGAAGATACTGCAGTTGAAATTGAAGCACACTTTTCCGAAAGATCAAAATCATTACCATGCTTTCCGTAAGTCCTATATCTGTTGGAGCCCATCCTGATTTTTGTGTATCGGGAAGAAAAAACATGCATAAACCTGTATTCTGCTGTCAGGGTGTATAATTTATTAACACCTCGGGGGCAGAACATAATGTGCAGGATCTTTTGTTCCTGATATTTTGTATTGTGCCCAGTATTTGTGGTGGAGGATCAAGT
>OMKZ01015023.1:0-13869 GCA_900302535.1 Neoniphon sammara | reverse complement strand
TGTGTTGGCACAGCTCAGTAAACAGACAATACAGCCTGGCGAGTGCGGTAAAGTATGTGATGCTTCCCAAAATCCCACTTCCCCAAAATAATCTGATATTTTGCTCTTTGATTTTCTGCGAGTTTTTCCTCAATTTGTGCATCTGCATTCTCCAGATATTGATTCATCCTCGACATTTTAGTCATGCACATAATTAAGCATATTTTATGTATGGTTGCTTCATTTTTAGTTTTACATAACCTATTTTCAGCCATTACTAATTATGAAAAAGTACAAATATCTGTTTATTTCAGACTTTCATAGTTTTATGGTCCCATCTCTTCATACTGTGTTTGGTCCGTATAATTGACTAACAAGTGGTAACTAAATAATGGCAAACACACTTACTACTCCTGCCCTTTGGCCTCTGGCTGTTCTGTACTCAGTTGTTACATTCAGCTCCATCAGCGATATTTTTTCTGTAGCTTTTACTCGACAGGTAAATTTCACTGAGCATGCCCTGCTTCTGCTTCAAAGTCAGTTCTCACATTAGTGTTGAAACACTTAGTCAGTTAATTGATTAGATGATTGACAGAAAGTTATCGATTACAATTTTGATAGTGATGATCAATATCGTTTTCTTTGTTTATCATTCAAAATTAACAAATATTTTCTGATCCCAGGTTCACGAAGCCTAAGATTTGCTTGCTTTTTCTTTTTCTTTTTTTTATTAATTTAATTTAATACTTTGTAGGACTTTTTTAGGACTTTATTTGGGCTCTGATAATTTGTGGTAGGCTTTCTCATTATTGATGAGAATGAATGATTAATTGATTAATTTTAAAAAATGGTCGATATAGTAATTGACAATGAAAACAATCATTAGTTGTAGCCCTTACACACATTTGTACCTGAGCTTCCCAGTGCATCCACAGTCTTCTACTGTTGGCCACTGAGCGGCTCTGCTAGTTTGTCAGTAAAAAATAAGGGTGCAAAGAAACTAAAAAGCAAAGTTTGAAAATGGCACTATGCAGGCCTTTGGAAGATTTGGTAGCAAAATCTTGAATATTGGCAAGAAAATCTGGAATTTTGCCTGTGCAGATTTTTTTTCCCCGGCCAATCCTGAGGCACAGAGGATTAGCCTATAGTGTAACAAGAACCCCATATTTTGTCTCATCCAGTGATTTGGGCGACACCACAGGAAGGAGCCTTGAATTGGCCCTTGAAAACCCTGACAAAGGGCGTGAGCAGCCAGCATGTTTCTCTGCGGCTCAGGAAGGATTAGTGTTTTGAAGGCAATTGCTATTAGTCTGCTGCACAATTCAGAGAGGCCCCGGGCTTTTTCTTGAAGGGAGACACGCAGTTGAAAGAACTATATTGCATCTCACATGTCTGAACTGTTGCTACTTTGAGACGCATTAAACCTCTTTGCTCCCTCTCTAGTTAAATAAAGAGAGTAACATGATGACTATTGCTTTGTCAATCGGAAATAGCATTCCTTTCAGAGGATGTACCGGCTGAAATTGAGGTTATTTTGGCAACCCATCAGGACTATAAAAAATCCTCAGTAAATCACACAATTGACTGACTTTTCATTCAGCAGCTCAAAGGTTTTGGAGGTGCTGCAGGGATACATAAAGGTCAAGGACCGTACGCTGATCAAACACTGGTTGCGCTTTTATGTCCTTTGACAAAGATAAAAAGGAAGAGCTGCTCCAACCTGCATTATTCAGCATGATACTATAGTGCCTAATTTTTCTGCTACTACTGTGGTTCCAGTAGCGTTCATTGGCTGTCCCTGATATTCTAGTTTTGAAAGTCTCAAAGCACTCCAGAAAATACTGTATACAGCCTCGAAAGTGATTTACTTATGGGGCTGATTCATGAGAACTTGCAGCATTTTCACTGCTTCTTAACTGCACAGTCTTTTGCTTTGGAGTAGCATGTGTGGGTGAGTCCTACGCACAGTCACAGTCATACATACACACACACACACACACACACACACACAGGACCTCGGCCGCTGCTCTGTCTCCCTCTGTGCGTGTGCACAGAGATGAGCAGGACCGCACCTTCCGTGAACACACTACCTGAAACTGGAGATGCTGGCGTACCTGTGAAGGGTTAGCTTTCATGGTCTCTTCTTCCCCCTCCTGCTTCTTTTAAGCATAGACAGTCACAGGGCGTTAGAATATTACCATACAATGCTCTTGTCTCTCATTGTTTTACGTAATCTCTGTCTCTGAAGCCAGGTACTTATAGTCACGGAGGGTTAAGGAGATGAAAGACCTTGTACATGTGGCACCGGATGAACGTTTTTTTTCCTCTCTCGATTTCTGCACAGCATTTCTATGTTTTTGTGTGACTTTTGGAATTAAGCTGTCTGCTGTTTGAGTTTCCAAGGACAATTGGGTATTTCTGAGGCTCTTTTTGGAGTGTAACACATTTAACTTTTTTCCTACTGTTGGTGAAGAGAAATACTTTTACAACAGGTATGTATTTTCTTCCTAAACTAAATGGCTTTTGCCTATCTGCTTATTTTATTTGATTATAAATATAATAATCTGGCTGTATTACAAGTCAACAACTGCTTGAATTTGGCCTTTCTGTGTCACTGAAGTTGTTTCGTGTGCAACTGTGTATTCATAATAATGTGATAAGGCAGAACTTTCAGGGACAGTTTGTTGAAGATGCTGTACAGTGATGTTGCAAAACTAGACATTCAGACTCACTGTCATATAGTCTCAAACATCTCCAGGACCCGTGTTCTCCTAGTACTGATGTACAACATGTACTTATTTTTCAGGATCCTGTTTATAAATGTCTCTCTTCTGTTATTTTTCATACTTTTCATCTTCCACAATAAGGAAATAAAGTGTCTTTTGCATGAAAAGGAAGGTGTTGCTCATGGAAAAGGAGAGTGGTCACATATACAAATGCTGCTGACAAATGCAATTCATCTCTATTTAAATGGTTCAAAATCCTTCCCTTGTAAGTGAGTGACAGTGTTATTCTCTGGTTTATCTCGGACATTAAGGGGTATTTTTGTGGGGCTGAGATCTTTCAGCTATTTCTCAGCACAGGGAAGAGAGAAGGGAGGGGAAGCACAGCCGACACAAAAGGCAACATTATTCCCCAGCGGATCTGCGCTACATCCCGCTATGAATGGAGTATTGAAAAACATAACATTGGGGACTAGATTATTTTTCATCCCTCATAACTGAGCCATTTGTCCCAGAGTTTTGAGTGGTTTGTTGGTACAGTCTGCAAATGAGACTGCCATGGTTCGAGAGCGCTGTTCTGGTGTTAAAATCCCCACCTCCCAATTAGACACACAATGACTTCTCTGTGGGCTTCTGGCCTTCCGCTCCCCACCTATTAACTCAATGCAACAGCGGTCAAAACCAGCAGGGAAACAGGACTGGGCCGGGCCAAAAACTGTGTTGTTGTCGTGCCATTAACAGCTCCCATGACCTGTCTGGTGTTCTGCTATAGAGGCTGTGTGAAAGCGTATTACATTAGACCCTCTAATCCACAAGCCGATGAGGACTGTACATATACAGTACAGCGGCTCAAGAGGAAGGTGGATTTAAACATGCCCCCCTCCCTCCTCCTCCTCCTCCTCCTGCTCTCCAAGGAGACGAGAGGCGCCCCTGCCGTGTCATCAGGTGCCTAAGCGTTTTGGAGGGTTCTAGTGACAGATTGCAGGAAGCAGCGTTTATGCCTGACGATGGGGACCATGGAAAGCAGAAATGTCTTTTTGTGCCCCCTGGGCTCGGAATGTCCACTATCTCCAGGGACCAATATCAAATTCTCCCCTCATCATCCCCTGATACACATTCCTGTGTAAGGTCAGGGGGGATTCTGTATGAGCAAAAAGACAAACAAGCCAAAGCCTGGTCCCACACCATGGTCTCTTAATTACAACACTGACACTTCTTTGCTGACACACTTTGCTTCAATCCCTTACCTAATGCTGATTTCCCCTCAAATTTCCCCTGAAGTAGCTTCAGAATTACAATTTTTTCCATATTGTGCGACAATGTTTTCTGCTGGTTGCTTCATTGAAGCTCCATCACACTTATACTGAGTGAAATACTCAAAGCCAAGATGTCCTTGTTTTATGGCTGCAGCATTACATCAAATAGAAAATATCTAGACGTCTTGTGCATCATTTTATACACATTTCCCTGTAATTCAGCAGGGCATGTTTGGTATCTTTGGACACCTTAGGGTTTTCTTCACTAGAATTTAAATTAAAGTTCTGTGGGTTTGAAAAAAGCTTGGCTGCACAGTTTGCATTTGTAATGACGAACCCACAGATGGAACTAGCAGGGTTGAAGAGGTTTAAGGGCACAGGTGAACTGAGAGTTCATTCATTAGGCTCTCCTTATCAGTCCGGGCACAGTGACTGACAGGCAAAACTCCATACTGGAAATTTTAAAATGGGCTGTGTTGACTTTTCATTTGGTTATGTATGCCAAAATGCAATATGTTCAGTGTGCTTGTTTGTTTCAATTGCACACTTCCACTTCAACTATACCAGATTATAACATTCACTTGCAGCAGTAGACAAATGTTTCCTTAGTCCCAGTTTCTCATTGAAGTAGGATTTATAGTGTCTGATTACAATACTCTTCTCTTGATAGCAAAAAAATCCCAAAATCCTGTGTGTAGAGGAAAGTCCCTTCACTATCCAAAACCATATCACAGGGTCCTACACTTCCTCTCCTGTACACAGAACTCATCCCTCCCCTCACTGACTTGGGAAATTTGCAGACTTATCTTTGTTCTTCTGCTCTCACCGGCGGAAGTTTATCAGTGTAACAGACCTTGCCCTGATTCAGCTGTTATGGCCACTGTTACCTGCTGCCAGGTAAGCAGACGGCGGCCATTTTGTGCCAACATGCTGACTGAAGGACAAAACAATAGTAAAACTGAACTCTGTGATTGAACGCTAGAACGCTAGAAGTAGTCGCCCAGGTCTGGACTGGACTGACTTTATGTTTTCGTCTGCTCCTGGTTCATACGTCATAAAACCACTGCATGACTTCCTGAGACCTCTCCATCATCAACATCCCACTCCCATGCACCAGTTTCAGCCATGTGCATCACATGACCTCTGGAAACGATTTCTTTTTGGACCACAAATTTCACCAGCCTGACCTCAAACTACCATCAATACCTACTACCACAGTGGCAGTTTGGCTTCAGGGTCCATCCGAGAAAACAATCCAATACTATAATTAGATCAGGCTGGACCAGGGTGAAATTAGTAATTGTTGTTTTGTAGTAGTAGAATAGTGGGAAACACAAGCCATGTGGATTATATCCACTTGAAAGGCATAGAGATCAGGACTGAAGAAAACTTGGTAGGGGGATAGAGAGAGAGAGAGAAAGAGAGAACGAGAGAGATTCAGAGTGTGACTGTTTGCGTTGCAGGCGGATGGTCAGTCAAGCAGCCATGCGAGGCCAGCGTCTGATGGAGAGCGAGCGTAGGTGCTGGAATCCAGCCGTCTGGCTCCTGGTGTCCCTGCTGGGATCCCTCTTCTTGGTGGCCGTCAGTGTGTTGCTGCGACTCGGTGAGTGGGTGGGGGTTTGGGGTGACGGGCGTTATGTGGGGTCTGTCCAAAACTACTACTACAGCTCAGAGCCACTCCTTCCAAGCTGACTGACCATAGGAGTTGGGATTTTCTGGGCTTTTCATCTTCTGCCATACTGCAAAGTAGAAAAAAAATTTTTTTGGAAGGGAATGTGTGTGTGTGGGTGTGGGTGGGGCTCTAATGCAAGATTTTCATTCCAAAACAGAAGTGGTACGCACCATTTGAGAAATATGACACATACAGTTATAAAATGATTGGAGGCATTACAGTAATCACACTCTATAATACTATTTAAACTAGAGACCTTTGCTTCTATTTATATTTGTATCATCATTTATAATTTTTGAATAATGTGTAATCAACACCGTGTGATTTATCATTAATTAATTAAATAATTAACTTAAATAGCTATAGCAAAAGACTTCAGCTATATCTATGATGCTTTTTAATTTTTACACAGGAAACAATTTGATATTTAGATGCAAAAATAGCATGCCTTTCAAGGCCATTGCAGTGAAAATTGCATTTCTCAGTTTCATGGTATAATTCAACAAAGGACTTGTTAAACTAAGGTTACTTAAATTATCGTAACTGTCAGCATTTTGGAAAATTTGACTAATGTCCTTGTCTGTCCTTGGCTGTCAACAGAATCAAAGATATTTAGAATTCCAGTCTACTTCCTGATGTAAATGATGTCACATACAAGCAGGTTTTAATGAAAGTTCTGATTGGTCGACAGTATGTAGCCTGTCAGACAATAGCCAGCCAGTTACTTGAAAAAACAGCCAAAATTTCCATGCCTCCACTCTTGGTGGGTGTCAACACTGGATACTTGTTCCCTAAAAATGGGAATATTGGCCTGCAGAGGATGGCACAATTATAGGGAAGGTTATGCTGTCACTCCTACAAGCTTCGTACCATTTAACCATCAAAAAGGGAAAAAAAAAGTGTTCCTTGTGTTTTAAATCAATATCCATCGCTTACTGACTGGGTTAAAAGAATTGCATTGGATCTTCAGTAATTTGGTGAAAGTGCTAAATGGTATGTATGAGGCAGGCACAGTTTGTTTCATTATTTCCTTTGTTGGTGATTTCTGAGACTGGCTTAGGACCCAAAGGCTGCTAGAAGATTAAAATGAATGGCCAAGTTATTTTGGAGAAATTGTTATCTAAAGCTACTGTCTACTACTTCCAAAATCCTTACTGTTGAAGGAATAAAATACTCAACAAAATACTGTGGGCCTGTTCTGTAGCTCAGTGGCCTCTAAACAGCAAATTTTGCTGTCTTGCCTTCTTGATAGTTCACTAAATCAGTGCTGGGTTGCTGGACATTTTGAAAATGTGCGATAAGTTAGAAAAACACTGTCCTAGCCTGATGAGAAAATAGAATGTGACACATGAGCTGATTTCTTATGTGTCAGTGCGTTACCACGTGTATGAGGCCTTAATAGAGCTGAAGAACCGGGTGTACCTGCAAATGAACTCCCTGTAGATGGGTGCCTTTGTGTCAACAGCCTCTGTCTGCCCATCTAAAAGCTCTGTAGTTGTTTTTTAACAAAGTCGGGTTCAATTCCACTAGTTCGAGCATTATGGATCGCCATCCCATAAATTTAACCTGTTTACTCTAATTTAAATGTGCTGATGCAAGCTGATTGTTGTTATTTGGCTCTTGAGAGATATCCAAATGTGTGTCTGATGAACATTTATTCTTATTCTGATTTCAGGAGACATGAAAATAAACAGGCGTGCTGTACCAAGTGAGTATTATTCAAGCCTATCACATTAGATTTTTCTGACTCTCTTTGGAAAGCGTTTTCATTCATCCCTGTGTCTCCCCTGAATACACACAAGAAAATAACCTGCATACAATACCATAAACAACTGTATTACTAACCCACACCCAAGTGTTCTTACGTATATATTTACATTTGGTTTCAGTGCAACAAGCATTTACAATGGGAGAACCCTGTGAATTGACCTACATTGGACGTGATGTTTAGAAAGTGCCTTTAGTGTCTTTGTCAGTTGTTGAAACCCAATACCACAGTCTCCAGGTACTAGGATGTCCTCTATATGAGACCACAAATGTCTACCACTGGGTCTTCATGGACTTTAAAGGAAACATGGTGCATTAAGATATTCACATCTCAGGACTGTCTGTGATCACACCTCAAGGCCTGGCTCGATCTACTGTATGCTGTATGAAAAAATCGTTAGCCATCGTTCTGATTTTGGTCAGCACGATTTGATTGGAAGCTGTACTCAACAAGATTTCTTACTTTTGTACTTCACTTTCCAAATAAAACCCCCACATATTTCTTCTGTAACTCCCTTGCTGGTGTGGTTAGGGTTCTAAATAGGCTTCTTGTTGCGTTTCAAGCTGGATCTAGGGTTACAGGAAAATAGATATAGTAGATATAGAGTACAGTAACTATGGAAGGCCAAGAACCTCCTTTCAACAAATAATTTGACCAAAGTCTCTCTCTCCCTCACTCTCTCATATTCCCCTCTCCCTCCTGTTTCAGCCAATAGCGTGCAGACCTCCGTGAAGACACATTACCAAGGTAGGCATGAGCTGGGCGCCTGCCAGCCACCACCACCTCCGCCACACCTGTCCAGACACTCGTGATCAGCAAAGCACATCTGCATCTAGGCCAGGTCATGAAAATCTATCTTGTGAAGATGGTAGATCGGTGCCTGGGGCTTTCTAAACAAGGTCACTTCCCCAGCTCTCCATTTCCCTAATCCCCTCAATTACTTATTTGCAATGCACTCCCTCCCTCTCTCTCCATCTACCTACCTCATGTCCAAGGAGTCATGTGGCTCATTCGGTCTTATTTTGTTCCTTTAAGTTGGTAGGGATTAGACTCACTCCAAAAGGATTTTTCTCGCTATTATCTATCATTATTGTTAGAGTCATGCTAATCTGTCTTCTCATTTCATTATTTTCCAGACAGTAACACATGCTACTGTAATGTTCCTCAGACAGTAGACCTTCTATTTATTTAATTTGTCTTTCTTTTCTTCTTCTTCCTTCCTTCCTTTCTTTCTCTCTTTCTTTTCTTTCTTTCTTTTTCTCTTTATTTTGCATTGTGGCACATTCAACCAAACCACCAAACTAACCAGACAAAGACTAAAACTTTACAGTGAAAATGAATAGCTGAAGTTTAACCAAAGACAGTGAAAGGAAATGCAATTTTACAAATATATTCATATAACTAGAAAAGGCTACAGTTTCGAGAGAAAATTTGCATGCTTCCTTAAGCTTGAGAACGTACTGAGTTGAAGTAGCTGAGGCAGTAGCTGAAGGTTTTGAATGAGCTGAAACAGGTTAGTATTTACATTAGTAGCAGTAGAAAGAGTAAAGCAATGAAAGAGTAGAGGAGCAAAAGCCAGTGTCTGTGAAACAACCAGAGTGGTGTGGACTGACTGCTGAGACTGAAGAATTTGAAGCAGCCAATCAGAACAGCAAGATTTTAAATACTGAATGCTGTCTGATGGGAAGGTTAGAGTTAATTATGACATCATCCACTCTAGCAGGCCTCCATACACAGCTATTTTAAAGCTTGAAAGAAACATTAAACTTGCACTGTGATATCTCAAAAAGTACAAAACATATCAGAAAGCTTAATCACAGTATTAAAGTACTAAAAGTCGTGACTTGTTTAAAGCCTGAATTAAGTCTGTAGCTTAAAGTATAAAGAAGTTGTAAGAGTTCAAAAAGGACTGGGTTTAAACATTCTCCCTGTAGACTCCCATCAATTAAAAGGGAGATTAAAAAAGTTAAATATTTTAAAGAGTAAAAAAGATTAGCTGCCATCCAGCGAAAACCATGTATCTACGGAATGTCAGTTTTTCAGAAAATAAGAAAAGCAGTCTTGTTTATAGCTTCATGGTCGTGCATTTTTCATTTTATCTAATTAGTTTTGAAAAACTTTAATAAATCCAAGAGTTGTAGAACTTTCTGAACCCATGGAAGAGCAGGTAATACTCAAATTAAGTTAAAACATGAAAAACAACAGAATTGGGGATTCATGGTTTTCAATGGACAGCGACAAATTACCAAAAAGTTAAAAGTAGTTGAGCTTTTTAAATTTGAACGGCACTGATATCTTGAATGTTGTGAGAGAAATGTTCGGACAAATGGTGTCCATACAGGGTACATAAGTGGGACTTATTGAAGCAAGCGCACTAATAAATAGTGACATTAACATAGTCACATTCATTTGAGGGGAAATTTGACTGAATGAAGCCATGGCTAATTTTACCTGTTTATCTCCCCACAGTGCAACTGGTAAATGGGCGTAACAGGTGTGAGGGACGCGTGGAGGTGCGCTACAATGAGTCCTGGGGTACAGTGTGTGACGACGACTGGGACATGGTGGATGCCAACGTGGTGTGTCGCCAACTGGACTGTGGAGTGGCTGTGGCTGTGGGCAGCAGCTCTCAGTTTGGACAAGGCTCAGGGCCCATCCTGCTGGATAATGTGGACTGCAAAGGAGGGGAGACAGACCTGAGCCAGTGTCACAGTCTGGGCTGGGGCATCCATAACTGCTACCACTATGAGGATGTGGCTATCACCTGCAAAGGTGAAGCCTTTAGTGGAGCCGAAGAAGTGGCGAATCATTTCTTCATGAAGTATAGAAAGCTGCATGAAGATGAAAAAGTTTCTAAAATTCTTGTTTCCTTTTAATTTTTTCTCCTGCTGATAGATATAGCCGCATTGGAGCCAAAAGGTCATTGGGAGCCCACCACACCGTCCCGCAGGAAGTCAGGTCTACGTAAGTGGTCTCTGCTTTTATCTAAATGAGACTGGTCCTCCGCCAACGGGAGAGGTCACAGAGTTGAATTTATCTTTAAAGTTAAGTGCAAAAAAAAAAGGCAAGAATCCAATGGTAGGCAGAGATTTTCTGCCAGTTAAACACACTTCAAAAACTCTTTTTGAAGATTTTGTTTAAAGTAGAATATATTGAAAATTTATCAAAGGCAACTGACATTTGACAAATAACAAACTAAGAGTTAAATTCTGAAGAGTAACATATGTACACTTG
This sequence comes from Neoniphon sammara, assembly GCA_900302535.1. Classification (NCBI taxonomy): domain Eukaryota; kingdom Metazoa; phylum Chordata; class Actinopteri; order Holocentriformes; family Holocentridae; genus Neoniphon; species Neoniphon sammara. Next base: position 3,237 of record OMKZ01015023.1, on the reverse strand, counting down.
ATGGGTACAGTTAATGCCCCTGATTTATGAAACCAAATTCAAGCATTGAGATGATCATAAGAGCCTTGTTTGACCCGTGAAATTTTCTTAGCTTCTCTTAGCTACCATCAAACTGTGTTCTGGTGGATACATAACACACCCACATTTGTTGGCATCGCACTATAGTAAATACATATTATGAAATGAGTTTTCCAGTTCCTCAAATGGATTCCTACAGGCTCAGTCAGAAACTGGCTTGCACATAAGTTTGAGGACAGGTGTCACATTGTCTCTCTGCTACATTTGTGGATCGGGGCACTATTCATTCGTTTCTCATTCCTGTACAAATAAAAATCTGACTGCCATAAACAAAAATATTTAGTATGAAATAAAATTATGGAGGAATTGGAGGAATTAAACACATTAAACCAGCTTTTCTGCATTTAATTTCTGTAGGCTATGATTTGTCAAACTCTATGATTAAAATAATTGAGTAAAAAAAAAAAGCAAATCTAATAGACAGGTGGTACAACAGCTGTTACTATAAACTGCAGTGGAACATTTCATTAAATAATGAATGCTGATTTCTTTTTTTTCATTTGGTGGGAAAAGAGAAAACCTCTTCAAATGTGTGTTCACACATTCAGAGCAGACATAAGAATGATCTCACTGGTATTGTCAAGTTCACTGATAAATGACTTTTATTATCATTATTATTATTATTATTTTTTTTTTTTTCAGGAGACTGAGGCTAGGTCAATTTAGAAATTGACCAAAGCTCTGTTTATAAATCAGGGCCATTACATTGCAGTTTTACTCACCAGCCCTAAAACTGTGCTGCACATCAAAGACAGTTTGGCTCAGGTGAAAATATGTCTTGGACATCTTCAAAGAGACAGTGCAGTACACCTCAATGGCCTCCCAAATTCCAGGCCATCTTTATTGTTTGCTGGGTCAGCCTTTGTTGTGCTTGCGGTTTTGTTTTTGCTGTTAAATCCCAAGCGGGTCATAGGACACCCAGCAAGGGGCAAAGTTGGTTGTAATGTGACGTATCCACCTGGTTCTCCAGTAGCCGTCATGAATATCCCACTGGGAAGGTAGTGAAGCCTCATAGATCCATGGTTTACTTAGGTTTAGAGCTATTGTAGATCATGGATACATGAGAACATCTATTGTCTGTAAAAGGTTTTGTTGTTCAGTCTAAGGCATGAGATGACAACATCTGTGCTTAGTGCAATATTAGCTTCTCTTCCTTTCACCTCCACTTTCTTGCTTCTGTTTTGTCTAAAACTATGTGCTGTATAGGTTCACACCCTTGTCCTTTCTCTTTCTCTCTCTATAACACACACACACACACACTTGCAGCTAATATTTACTCTGATATCCCCAAAATCAGCTCACTTCAAAGTTGACATTGATTTCTATCTGTAGTCACATTTTGCTTAAAAAACAACAACACCTGAAATGTGTTTTTTATGAAATGTCTGAAAAATGTGTTACTCTCTGCTGCCTGCATGAAAGCAAAGACATATTCCACACAAATCTCTATAAATCCCTCCCTCTTGGTTCAGGAGATGGCACCATCCGTCTGGTGGGTGGACTGGACCACTGCCAAGGCCGGGTAGAAATCTACTACTGGGGAAGCTGGGGAACAGTGTGCGATGATGATTGGGGCGAGAACGATGCTGAGGTGGTATGCCAGCAGATAGGCTGTGGCCACGCCGTCTCGGCCCACACCAACTCCTACTTTGGCTATGGAACAGGCCGAATTCTGCTGGATAACGTCAACTGCAATGGCAACGAGCGACAGCTGTCCAAGTGCTACAGCCTGGGCTGGGGCACCCACAACTGTGGCCACCATGAGGACGCTGGGGTCATCTGCTCCAGTAAGCTGCTCTTGACACAAGTAGTACTGATACAAACTGGACAAAAAATGTTTTGATAATGCAAGATTACAAGAAAAACACTGCATGACAACCATTTATTAATGTGACTCTTAATACTGCTAATTTATTAGTTTTTTTTTCTTTTTCTATTTTTCTTCTCATGATGTTGATGATGATAATGATGTTAATATAGTAGAAGTGGTAATAGTAGTTGTAATAGTAACAAGTAGTAGTTGTAGCAGTGGTAGTTGTAGATGTAATAGCAGTAATATTAATATTAGCAATACTTACAATATTAGTAGTAATACTAATGATAGTAGTAGTTGTAGTAGTAGAAGCAGCAAAACAAAGGTTATTAGTAACAGTAGTAGTAGTAGCATAAACAGCAACTCAAGTAAAGTATTTGTAGGTGTAGTAGTAGTACTGATATTAGTCCTAGTAGTAGTACATAAATTAAGTAACATCGTTCCCACTGTCTACCCTCTTCAGGTTCTGCTTCCACTACTGTGCCTCCTGTGAACACTGAAACAAGAGGCCTGAGAAGTTTCATCTACACAGACACCACCGCAGGTAAGACAACAGCATGTCACAAACATGATAGGCTTAATTCTAAACAATCAAGTCATCTGATGGACTATCCGTTATCCGATATGCTCATATTTGTCAGGGGAACAGAATTTTTTTTCTTTGCTGACATAAACTCAAGAGTGCAATCTGCACTTCTGCCTCAAGGCCAAAAGGGAGTGCTATTTCCTCCTCATTGTCTCAGAATATGAATGACACTGCAGCGCCACAAAAAACGTGGTGTTGAAAGCATGCAGCAAACTAACCCCACCACCATGATTACTATCAGACAGACAGTCTGGTTTATTGGGTGACAAAGTTATTCTATCGTGTATTATATTTTCCCCCCAGCAACAGATGGAACAATTCCAATCACTGAAAGTACAACAGCTGTTACCACGACTGCTCTGCCGACAAGAGGTAACAATGCATAATCCACAACCTGCATTCTACTTACAAACAAGCACAGGGAATCTTACATTTTAAAGGCACCTGTGACACCGATTCACCTACTTATAGATACTATATTCAATTATCAGCCATTTATATTGAGTTGGAAAAGAGGTTTCCTCCCCTTCTCTAAAATTAAGACCCCTCTCCCTGTTCTTGTGCAGACCAGCAAACCATCCGCGTGGTGAATGGTAACAGCAGTTGCCAGGGTCGTGTAGAAGTCCTCTACAACAACGAGTGGGGGACGGTGTGTGACGATGACTGGGACCTGACCAATGCCCAGGTGGTGTGTAGGCAGCTTGGCTGTGGCCCCGCTATCTCAGCCAAAACCCTGGCCTACTTTGGCTACGGCTCGGGA
>OMKZ01015021.1:19002-32974 GCA_900302535.1 Neoniphon sammara | reverse complement strand
TCTAAATCATGGTCTTCAGCAAAATAGCCCCTTTGAAAACAAGTGAGGATTATTAGAGGAAGGGTTACTATATTGAACAAAGGCACTGAAAAGCTCAATGCACACACACACACACACACACACACACACACACACACACACACACACACACACACCAGAGGCTGTTGTTGGGAAATCTGACATAGACAGACAGATGAAGAAGGTGAAGCTTGCTATGTGGGTCCTCTCACACTCTGACTACCTACAGCCAATCAATCAACTGTGCGCACGGGCTTCTGTGATGTTGTACTTTCCCAAATGATTTACTCACCTATAATTACGCACTCCTTATTTGATTAGTTGCATCAATACGTTGGGGGAGGGCCTCACGTAAAATGAATGTGAAAGAGAGAGGATGATTACAGGAGAAGGTGTGATGTTTAGAAGGTACCACAATACCTCCATTAGCATCAAAGGGTTATACATAAAATAAAATAGGAGCAAGTAAATTGGTTGGTTTATTTGCCTGTCAAAGGCTCGTTAAGCTTGGGTTGAATGATGATCAGCTAACCAGTGTCCAATTCTCCCAGAGCTGCAGGAAAAATGCCCATTTCACACACGTGATGAATTTAGATTAAACAACCTCTTCTAAGTCTGTGGCCTGTTTCACCTGTCCTGCTGTTTTCATGTTGATATTGAAAACCACCCGTCCCATAACTGATCGCTCTGGGCTCAGGACCTGAGACAGCCGTCTCCGCCGTGAGCGATGAGACAACTTGGAGTTCTGGTTCAGGTGAGTGATGAGAGGCGTCCAGCTTCAGTCAAAGGACGCTCCAAAATGGCACTGTGTTTTAAAGGTGATGCTTTAAACCCCGGCCCATCTGGTCCAGGCCTGTCAGCAGCAATACATCACCCTAATGCAATGGCAGCAGTCCAATGCTAACTGTCATATGCAATCTGCATCTGCTTAGGGACCACATGGAAATAAGAGAGAGAGAGATTAAGAAAGAGAGAGGGAGAGTTTGATCTCCAAACAGGTGCCATGTGTGTTTGTTTTTGTGTGTGTACACGCATACATATTTTACAGTGTGTGTGTTTGTGTGCGCATGTGTGAGCATCTTCAGCATGTGTTTGTGAGTGTGTGTCTGCATGTGTGTCTGGTTGCCCCAGTCTCTCCTCTCAGCAGAGCGTGAACAGATATTGATTTTATTTCCAGAAGAGAGAATAGCTACAGCAGGCAATCTTCACTGGACCAGATAACTAAGGATATATCACTGCTTCTGCTCTTGCTTATCTCTGTAAAAGAGATACAATACAGTAATAAATTATTCCTGATTGTCATTGTACTTTATCTTTTAAGTTCATCTATATTTTCATTTGTTTCTTGTATTTGAGGCAAGTGATATTGCCAACCATCTCAGTTCCCCAAACAATAATTCAACACACAAATAAAGTGAATCACTCACTGCATGTTGCTGTGATATTGTGCAGCATCATTAGTTTTAATATATAATATATATAAAAAAATGCAATATGGATTTACATCTGCATCAGTGTTGTGAAAATAGATGTCTTCTTTAAGATGCTTATCTGTTATCTGTTCTGAGGGTTCTCTTTAATACTCAATTGCTTCAGTGTTCAGTTGCTTACAATTTTATTTCTCTTAGTTTTGTAGGTAAAGGTTATAATTTTGTTTTTTAAATTTCTTTTCCACACATTTTAGCTTTAGATATAGTTTGAATGTTAGCTGATTATGGTATACCATTATTCCAACATAGAATCAGATTCCCCTGGATTGCATTTCTTGAAATTCCATCATAATCATAACATTTAACATTAACACTAGCAGAAATCAAATTCATTTAGCGAAAACAAATGATAAAACTAGCGGGTTCTGTTTATGTAAGTGTCTAACATGATAATAACAGTTTTGTGACACCTTTTGTTAAAACACAATATGTGTCAACCTGACTGCTAGTTTTGTTTATAATGGTCATTTATTGGACTGCTGATTTTTTTCTTTATATATTTTCATTTTGTCTCTCACTTACTGTACTGTCAATTTTAAACACATGGATTGACAGTATGCAAGAGTAGAATTTTACATGACTTTTGAGACACAAAAAGTTTGTATTTGCAATTTGTAAGTCAAGATTTAGATATATTTTGAGTTAGGATTCATGACATGGGTTTGAATAGGAAAATGCCATGAAATCATACTGTCAGACAAAAACAAAACAAAACAAAATAATAAATAAATGATATGACAGATGTATGAAAGCTTTACCTACATACGAACAGTTGTCTGGAAGTAACTTGGATCCCAGCCTGATGATCAGATCCTTGAAGGCAATCCACCTCCTGATGGAGACAGGCCCCTCCTCCTGTTACTTGTTCTTGTTCTCCGAAGTCAGTGATATGAAGTGGTATAAACCCCACAGGGCTTCCTTCAAAGAAGGTTTGGCACAATGTATGAAAAAGCTCTCTTTCTCAACTCAAGATATCTTGGCAAGAAAAAAGATGAAACTAAAAACCCATTGGATTAGGAGGGCTAAATATGTAATCATATTTATATTTGATGGGTTTTATTGCAAAATGTTCTCTATCCATTTGGAACATTTTTGCTTCCCTTCGCCCAACAATTTAGATGATGAACAGTCTGCAATAATGAAAAGCTTCCATCAAAAACAGCTTTAGGAAAGGAGTCAGGGACTGAACGTTTAAGAAGCAGGCTTGTTACCAAAAGGTTGTAAATTGGAAACTTTAATCCCAAACTGCTCCAGTGGAGCTGCACAATGGCCAGTGTTACAAGACTGTGGTTGCAGTGCGTGGGTGTGTTTATGTGTATGTGTGCAAGCCTCTATGCGTACCCCTGTGATTACTCCCCCAGGTCCTCACTGTGAATATCAATGTGATCTAAGTTAACTTCCCTGGTCAATAAAGGACAAAAATAAATAAATAAATAAATAAAATAATGCGACACAGTTTTACCCGTGACTGGTTTACCAAAACACATAAAATAAAAGGTATTGTGTGCAGGAATATGTTCATATATACAGTAAAACCACAAAACCACAAAATTGACTGTGCAGAGCATTATGAAAAATGCAAACTGAAATTTGAGCAAGAGCAGCTTTGGTATTTTAATCAACTGAACATTTCACTGGTTTGCACCATCCCCATTCCATTCCTGAGGGGTTTGGGTGAGTAAAGGTTCTCCAGTAATTTGGAAGATGAGGTATCACAGGGTCACATTAAATGCATGTGCTTAGTTCTAATTTGAATAAAAAATATGCCCATTATTTGTATTTTTTGAGGTTGTACACATATAATTTCCCCATTTTAAATGTTTCACATGACAACAATTTAAAAACCTAAGTCCACTTATATTCATTGCAGATGAGAAACATTAATGCAATGAAGACAACACATGCCATCTAGTGGAGAACTTAAACCTTGCAGGCTGTTACAGGACCGTCTTGCATCACCCAAAGTGGCCTGCCAATTTCTTGCCTTTGCCTGGCTTTTTTGTGTTTTACCCGTAACTATGACTCTATATTTTTTAAGGTGCAGGGTGGAGGATTTTAACTGAGTCGAAGATAGAAATGGGATATGATATTCATAAAGATGCTTTTAATTAAGTGCATAAAACCAGAGGTGAAGAATTGTAGTGTTTTCATGAAGTTAGAATAAATCATTTGATCTATATAAGCTGCAGGTTTCGGTTTTACAGGGGCTGCCATCTTGCTCTGACATTTTTTACAGTGGCTCAGATGGACAAACCAACGCAAAGTACAGTTTGCAACAAATTCAGTTTTCTCTTGCAAGTTGCTGTCCGTGGTAGGTGGAGCTATCATGCTGGTTGGTGGTGAATTGCCGGATTTGCTGCCAACTTGGAGCAGGGGCCCAGCTGCAGCCTGCAGTGCTAGTACAAGAGACACCCACTCTCATCGCTTGCCCTAACCTTATCCTCAGTGGGATGAGTGTGTCTTGTACTGATGTCGACGTTTCCTGAGGGCATTTCTTGTACTGATGTGGGCATGTGTTGCACTGTGGGGGCATGTTTTGTCCTGTGTTCAGGCCACATCTGGATATACTTGCCAAAGAAAAGAAGAGTGGTTTGTTTTGTTTTTTTAAGCTATGGCAGCAACAGTTGAGAAGAGTTAGGGTTGGTTAGGGTGAGGATTACATGGCTGCCTGACAGGCAACTTTCGGAGCAAAAAGCACGCTCTGGCATTTTCCTCTGGTTGTGTTGTGAGACCGTGGAGAAATGGATCATACCTATGGATCATACCTATACTGCAGGAGGAGCAAGTGAGTGAGAAGCACTGTTAAAGAGATAAAAATATGATGTATTATAATGTGGTTTGAGAGACTGGCTTTTAAGATCTTCCTACCCTGTCAGCCCATACTTGAATAACCATTAATTTGCCTACAAACAGAGAAGGAACATGAAGGATGCTGTGACCTGTCTTTCACGCTACCTATTCACAACACTTGACATCACATGGAAACGACACTGTTAACCAGCTTCATATAATGGGATCAGATGACCAACAAACATTGCCACCCTACTGTTATATCACCTTTCATCTATTGAGTCCACAGTTTTCTCAGCAGGACACAGGCATTTAGAGTGGGCAGAAAACTCACCTGCTGTTATCACCAGCAACATAGCACCTTCTTTGCCCTCACCCATTTCATCTATATACTCTCTATATCAACTGTCAGAGACCATCCTGTCAGCATCTACTTCAGATACTCTGTTGACGCTGCAATTCTTGCACAACTCACTCTACCTCCCAACTCCTCGTTTTATTTCATCACATGGCTTCAACTCTCTACAAACAAAGAACTGTCCATCCACCCACCGCCACACCAAATCATGCCCTTACCCCAACCCAGCCATCATTAGTGGAGAGAAAATGGCAGCTGTCAACAAACTCCCCCTCTTGACTGGATAACAAATTGGCATGATACTAATCATAATTATAATCATAATAATAATAATATATCTTTATTTATATAGCAGAATCACATGAAATCAGGGAAGGCGGTGTGCTAAAAGTATATTTTTTGAGCTTGGATTTAAAAGAACCCACTGATCTGCCTTCCTTATTTCCTCAGGCAGAGTGTTACAGAACCTCAGGCCTCTTATTTCAAAAGCTCTGCACCTTTTAGTCTTCAGCCGAGAGTCTGGAACAGATAGAAGGCCCCAACCCGAGGATCTCAAAGTGCAAGCAGGATCATACAGGGATAAAAGATCTGAGATATATTGAGGAGGCAGACCCTTTAATGCCTTTTAATTAAGTAATTAAAAAAACATTGAAATCAGTTCTAAAACATACTGGAAGCCGGGGTGCAGATGCTAAAACTGGGATGATGTGTTCAAACCTGTTTACTTAAGAGAAAAGCCTGGCATCTGAGCTCTGTTCTGTCTGTAGCTGGTCTACAGTTTTTCTATTTAGGCATATAAAAGGGCTGTTACACTAATCCATTCGTGATGAGATAAAAGCATGTAAAATGGTTTCTTGATCTAGAATAATGAAATAATTTCATATGCTGGTATTATTAATATTTCTGAACCAATGGAGTGGATCTTATTTTCATGTTTTGGAGCCTAATCTGAATCCAACACAGTGCTCAGGTAAACGCACCTGCATAGAACGCGCAGTCTCACTGGCGCACAATGTTGTCCAATCACAGACGCCCGTTGCTGCGTATGGACACGTGATTGGACACAGAGCTGAGGGCACGGTTCGATGGAAACAGCTGATTAGTTTACAAGGCAACAGGTTGTCCCGTTCATGCCAAAAGCGCTGCTTGATTAGTTAAAACCAGAAAGCAACCACGAAGCTGCCGAAGAGGTCGTAGGTTGCTCCAAAATAGCCAACAAATTGGAAATTGAAAAGCTTGGTAATATTTACCCGGTTAGTTTAACGTTAATAGACCAACAGGTAACTCGTTTCCGGTTTCCGCGTAGATTAAGCGGCTAACTTCTGATGATGGTGAGTTTGCAGTTTGGATGCTAGGAAACCATCGTTTTGCAGTATGATACATGTGTGATAAATGATGCACTTATTTACAGGCCACCGACCATATCACTCGCCACCTGGCTTGAGTTAGTTTGTGTTCTTTTTAATTGATGGCTGCTTTTCTCATTGTAGTCATGGTAATGTCTCAGAAAACTTTGCCATCGTCCTTCTGAGAAAACTCAACCACCATTTCGAAGAACACTCAGGAAGCGCTCAGGAAATGGAGCATGGACTATTTCAGAGACCACCTCATTATCCATAAGCTGACCAGATTTACTCACATTAGACTTATTTGCCAATGATCAGTCCAATCAATAGCCTATTTTATACAACTGCTTTGATCTAGACTGCAGCTCACATTTATTGTTGCAGTGCTGACCCTGTCACTCCAGAACAACCTGTTGGTTTAGACAAAGCTTGACTTTCTTTCTTTCTTTATATATTTATTTATTTATCTTTGAAGCATCTTGTGAAGAGTACATATTTTTCACATGACCTGTCTCTTGTCTCTGGGATCTTAATGGGAAGGTTCAACATTTCCTTCTCATGAGATACATTTCAGTATAGGAGCTGACAAATTTATTCGACCTTGACATACGATATTGTGGTTTGGTAGAACAAATTCATTTCAGTTTTGATTTGCATAGTTTATGTAGTGCAAGGAAGACCACGAGAATGTTCTCATCCAGTTATAATTGTAATCTATATATTTTGTGATACTGAATAAATTTGCTGGCATGCCTCTTAGAATGCCTATTGAGATTAGGTTGAGTATATTGAAGAAACATACCATGACAGGCACTTTTACTCACCTTACTTTATCTTTCCCAATTCGCTTGTTTATAGATGAACTTCAACATAAACAATCACCTTGACAGTCTTGCCAGCAAAGAAAATGTTCTGCCTTCAAACAAAATGGATGTATCCCGAATGCAGAGGGCCAAACAAAGAACCGTGCTAGGGGTCTTAACAGAAAATGAGCAGCACAGTCGATCCTTCAGCCAGGTGAGTGGAGAACACAGTGGAGAAGTCTAATTTTCAGACAGAAATTTTGACCCATGCTTGCTACACAGATAATGTCATCTCACTTTGACGCATTTTTCTCTGAAGGGAAGTCAACTCTCCAAAGACAGTTCCATCATGGACAGCTCCCAGCCCACCTTCTTGGGCTGTCCGTCCAGCTCTAGTTTTGATGTGTATGTTGGTGAGGCATGTGAAGTTGTCATTGGAGCGTCTGGTGAAGTGGTGGCTTCAGAGGCAGATTTCCTGGATGAGGAAGCTGCTGCTCTGTCACATAAAGATTTTAGACTTTTCCTAGAACTGAGTTCAAGTAAGCTTGCTGTTTGACCCATATAAACTTCCTGCCATGCAAGGCTTTTCTTTTTAATTGGGCTTTTATATGCTTCACTAATTTCTCATTACACCTTTGATTCACAGGCTCATGCCCCGACACCTCTATGCATTCTGAACCAGATGAACCCCTGATGTTAGAGGACGTGCTGTCTTTGTCAGAGTATGCAGAGGACATTCACCAACACTTGAGGGAGAGTGAAGTGCGAAATTCATGTTTACTATTTTGCCACTGCATTGTCTAGATTAAATCTGTTGTAGCCATGGGATAGTGCTCATTAGTTAACTCTGAATAGCTCATGGCACCTGCTTTGTTTCAAATGTCAGATGAAGTTCAGGTCAATTCCGGGCTACATGGAGAAACATCCAGAAATCACCAGTTGCATGCGGGTCATCCTGGTGGACTGGCTGGTGGAGGTCAGCCAGGAGTTCAAGCTTCGTTGTGAAACCCTGTACCTTGCCATCAACTATTTGGACCGCTTTCTGTCCGGCACTGCATTTGTGAAACGGGGCAAACTGCAGCTGGTTGGTACAGCTGCTCTACTGCTGGCTGCGTAAGCACCTGTGTCTGTGTGTTAAAGCTTTGATCCCATGTCTTTTCAATACAAGAATACACCAAACTGATTGTCAAAAACCTCACTGATCGGTATGAATCCACCTCCATGTAATTGCACCCATTTGAGGATTGACATGAACTTGCAAGGAGGAAAGTTGAAAATTCTGTTGTTGACTTACCTAGGATTGACGGCAGATTGCAAGGAGGAAACTCGATTCAAAATTCCCCTGTTGCCTTCTCTGTCACCTTGTAGAAAATATGAGGAGATCTTCCCTCCTGAGCTGGATGAGTTTGTGTACATCACAGACAGCACATACACCAAGAAGCAGCTGGTCCGGATGGAGCACATTTTTCTGAAGGTTCTGGCCTTTAACATGGCCGTACCCACCACATACCAGTTCCTTCGCCAGTACATGAGCGTCCAGTCTGTCTGCTCCAAGACAGAGAACCTCGCTCTGGTAATAAAAAGCAGCTACTTGGACACCAGCCAGATGAGAGTGGACTTTGTTCTGTGAAGTTAAAGCTTTTCATGTTGCCTGGCCATATTCTGATTTGCTTATGTAGGCTTAAAAAGATGGTATTTCAGATAATAGATGTTTATTTCTGGATGTGTTTGTTGCCTTTCAGTATGTGGCAGAGTTGAGCCTGCTGGAAGTGAATCCATTCCTGCAGTACGCTCCATCTATAGTGGCAGCGGCTGCCTACTGCCTAGCCAACTACACTCTCAACAGAGTTCTTTGGGTAAGCTTGATTGGAGCATCATTTTCATTGCCGTAGTGTGTGAAAAGGACTTTTGACCCAAACTATAAAAAAGCAGCTCTTGGAAAGAGTTTTTGCTGTTGAATTTTTCACAAGTACCTTTGACGGTTTGGACTCTTCAAGTAAATAACCATCCAGCCCCTTTGTATTGGGGTGCTGGGAGACTGTCAAGATTGCAGCAAACTGGAAAATTAGTTAAAATCACAAACTATCTGGATGGATAGATTGCACTAGGGTAAGTGGAAAATACCTTTATTTTTGTATTTTGGGTGAACTGTCCTGTCAGTATTTCTCAGGGCTCCAACCACTTGATTGACAGACATTTTTGTAGGCAGACAGCTAGTGTGTTGACTGAAAACCACATCACACCAGTTGGACACATCAGTCGCTAGTTGGTTGGTTAGCAGTATTCTCGGCTGGCACAGCACTAAAATGAAATATGGAGATAGGTCTGGCTATGTGAGACTAGCAGGATGCAAAGCCCTCCGCCTACAGTAATCGGCTAGTACGGGGGCAATTTCAGACTGAATAACGGAATGGAAAAGGAATGGTCATTCAGTCTGAATATCAAGCTCTGAATATCATGCTATCTTCTTCTGCCTGTTTTAAGCCAGAGTCCTTAGGTGCCTTTACTGGTTACACCATGGCTGACATCATGGCCTGCCTGAAGGATCTCCACGAGCTGTACTTCAGTGCAGAATGTCGCCCCCAACAGGCCATCAGAGATAAGTACAAGAGTTCAAAGTAAGTCAAGTCTTGTTCACATTCATTAAGTTTACATGCACACAAATAATGTGATAATTGTCTATATTTTAATTAAGGCATTAGATTTTGAGAGAGGAAGCGATTCCGTCATTTTTAAAAACATGTCTTATTTTTTTTTCTTTTGCCCATCTATGTACTTAACTGTGTTGAACTCTTTTAATTAAGTTTTCATAAGTGTTTTTTCTTCACTCCAGAAGTGGTCTTTAATACTTGCCATGTTGACTGAGTTTGTGTTTGTCTTTCTGTTACAAAGAGCCTCATGACAACACAAAATGAGTTCTGATCTTAACTGTGTATATGGCAGAATGAATTGAATGACAATTTCCTCATCTAATGGTGTTGGCAGGACTGCACCTGCGTCGAATTTGACTGATTTTGAATGTGTGTGGCTGTACTTTTGGAATATTCCATCTATGATTAGCAGTTTGCCTTCATTGTTAGAACATAAAAGAAATCAATTTCAATCACTACCTGAATGCTTTTTTTAATCACAGGTATCATAGTGTTTCACAGATCACTCCACCTGCTCTTCTGCCTTGCCCATAAATCACTGCTCCACCCTTTTCCCTGATGCTGCTGAAAGAACATTATGAGATGGGACCACACAGCGCTTGCATAAGCTTCTGTCCACACTGAAAGTGTGCCAAGACTCTCTGGACACTCTTTTTTTTAACATTAGCAATATTTTATCATAGTTTTAAAATACAATAAAATTATAAAAACGTGGTCCTTGACTTCAGAATTCACTGCCTGCAGGTGTCAGTGTTTTTGTGATTTTAAAGCTGGTAAGTCATCAGTTTTACTATGTATTTAAATCCAAGGGATTTGTTTTTTATGTGTATTTTTTTCAGAGGCTATCATTAAATCATGGACAGCAAGCAGCACCTTTTGACTCTTGTAATTAAAATTTTGAAAGCGTCTCAAGCATTTGTGTGCTTTATTTTTCCTGACATTTTAGCAAGGTTATCCCTCTCATGCAGTAATTTCACTGCCTATTGGAAGGTTGTTTGTTGTGTGGGAGCTGAGACAAGTCATTTTATTGCAGAACTGAATTTTAACCATTTAATTAACCCCTTTGTAATGACACTTAATTGATTGAGGAAATCTGTATAGATAATGGAAGACCATTCTGAGAAAAAAAAACTATTGTCATTACACTACAGGTTCCTCCTACAGTAAATTTATTTTCACTTTAGCGAGTGTTTGTTAAAATGAGTTTTATTTTGTGGCCGGAAGTCATGGCCGGAAGTCCTATTTAAGTTTGATCTTGCGTACTTAACACTTGTATTTTTAACCGCAGGGTGTGCGTCAGATTAAACGAGACTGTAAAGAGAAGCAACTTTTTATGAAAATACAGAGAAGTGGCGACTTTAAAATTACACTTTTGTGAGAATTATATTTTATATTTTATTGTTTGGATTTTATTTTTAATCTTTGGACGGTAAAGTTTGGCAACCAAGGTAAGACCAACAAGTTTAACTCATTTTCAGTTGGACAGGGATAATGTTGGAAAATACAAAATATTGCTGTCAGATTGTCTATATAACAGGGGGCGGAAAAGCCGAAAACTAATGCTTAGCCTTTTGTCGCTTTTATTTTATTTAAATGTTGGTTTTGTGACTGTCAAGGAACTCTTCCCTTGAATGACTTAGTTGTGGTTTTGACAGCTCACTCGTTGACACCCCGGACTTGATGTTCAGGTCAGACCTGATGTATTCATCAGCTCAGGACCAATTTTCAGCCTTTGACAGTCAGTCACAAATGAATTGCAGAGATTTTTGTCACATGAACTCAGCTCTGGCTTAAAGTAATCAGGTCACAATGGCGTTAGTCTTTATTCTTTACCGACAAACTTTAGGAATCACCAACAAATTATCAACAGCATAGGCTATCTTCGGAATAAATGATCAAAGCCAGCTGTATGACACATCTCTACTCACCACTCTTATCAACCCGTCTTTGTCTCACGATCAGCCTTTTGAAGAGTCAAAACAATGCTTTTTGGGGAAAACCGCAAATAACCTACCTGAAGTAAATCAATACCTCATTATTCAGTCACTAGATTTTTGTATATTTGTTTCTTTGGTTACTTATCCTTTGGTTACTTATCTTTTTAAAAATTCAGCAATTAGTTTTAAATTTTTACCTTAAATGACAATTGCATGCGCCGCGGTGGAGCTTTTTTAAATACTAATGGAAGTTTCCAAAGATAACCAAATATGTCCTGCTGAATTGGCCTTTACAGAGAAATGCGGGTAAACTGATTCTCTAGACATGTTATTTTCTATTTGATGTAATGGTGCAGCCATAAAACAATGACAGTGACTTGAGTTTGAATATTTCACTCAATATAAGCGTGATTTAGCTTCAGTGAAGTGTTGCAACTAGCAGATTTAGAGTATACATGTGCCATTGTCTACAGTGTGGAAAAAAAATCTTGAAAATTTTATTTTTGAGCAAAACTCTTCTATTTCTTCTCTGTCTATTCTCCCCATTCTAGTCTAGATATCCAACCTCCTCCTCAGTATGGCTGAGCCTGCTGAGCTGCTGCTCATCAAGGACCAGTATGAGTTGGCGTTTCATTGCCTGAGCCAGGGCCTGGCAGCCGAAGAGGCAGGGAAAAGGCTGGAGGCCCTGGAGTGTTACAGGAAGGCCCGGCAGCACCTTACCCAGGGACTGGAGGTTCCCACTGGTGGAGAGAGGCAGCAGGGGGCCTCGTGGGACACGGCCCGGCAGCTGCAGCAGAAGATGAGGGACACCCTACGGACTGTCAGCACCCACCTCACCGACCTGGAGGCGGCTGAGCTGACGACAGAAAGCCAGAGGAGTCGAGTGTTGAAGGAGCTCCCTCCCCATCTTTATCCAACCCTGGCACCCAACATTCTTCCCAGTAGCACCCTACACCATCTCTACCCCACTGTGCCTACTACCATCATCCAAACCCCGACCCCAGCCCCAGCTCCAGTCAGGCCTCCTCCACCTGGCACTGCCCAGACACATGGGATCCCTTCAGAGGCTCCAGCAGCTGCAGTCCCCTCTCTGCCCACCCAGGCTCTCCCTACAGATCAGCCACCAGCCTATACGCCACAGCCCACGGAGGGCCACCACAGCCTGGCTTACAGTCCTGCCGGAGGAGGAGGGGGCCTGGGCTGGCGGGAGCAGATCAGAGGAGCAGCGGCAGCAGGAGGAGATGGAGAGGAGCTGCTGTACATCCCCTCTGGGGTGCAGATGTTTTTTGTGACACCAGAGGGGCAGGTCAGCTCTCTGTTTTATCCGGGCTACCTGCGCATCATCACATTTGATGGTCAGCGCAAGGATTCGGCTGCCGGAAGACCCTCAGCATTTCTTCATGTAAGAATATGTGCATGTATGTGTGTGTGTGTGTGTGTGTGTGTTTCTGTCTTGAAGAAATGGGTGGGGGACCTACAGGTGTGTGGGTGTGAATGACTTACGTTTGAGAGGATAAAGAAAAACACAGAGGAGTTAACTTTGAAGAGCTTTTGGTTTCCTGTGATCACTTTGAGATGTAAACGCAAGCAGTTGACTAGTCAGACCAGTTTTCTTACAGTCATTATAATTATTGTTTACTGCAATATCAATCATTATCTAGATTCAGGGGTATATTGATTTTAGCTACATCTTTATAAATTGTGTGTGGGTGATATGTCCTCAGGTCATATTTTTCCATAGGATGAAATTAAGATCGTATGATAAATTCAGTTCTTACAACAAGACTCTGAAGATGCCTTGAATGAATTTCCCACTTGCATTTCATTTTCCCACCAAGTACTGAGGAAGTCACAACGTCCTCATTCCATTCTCCAGCTGTAGGGGACGAGGATTGGCAGGCCTGATGCTTCCCTTGTGAAACCAATTACACATGAAACCAACCAGGCATAAACAGATCACGATCAGCTACAGGCATCTAATGCATATATATGTATATATATATTTTATTTTTTGTAAATATTTGATAGGGATAAGACTCTTGATAACACAAAGTTTTCACATTTTTTCTCTAATTAGGGATGGACCAATATATCAGCAGAGTGTTGGTTTTGGACAGTATCAGCTTTAAAAGGCAATATCAATATCTATTTTTCTGTCAAGACAGAAGAAAGAGTGTAGTATAGTATGTTGGATATCAGGGACAGTACTGAGCACTTGCTGCCAGTCAGCGGGGCTAAATGCTATAAAGTGATAACTACATTTGATTCTAAATATTTACAAATAACTGGACTATTACTGTCATCATTAGGGGGCCCAATATTTATAATGAAGACATAATTATAAGCTGAAGTGAAATCGATGGTTGTAAAATTATTGTAATTTCAGAAGATTTCCACTGGCACTGAGGCTATGTGGAGTTGACTGGTTACATACACGGAAAAAAACTTCTTTCTTTCCCTTACATAGTTCCGGATTTCATTCATCTAAACTCATAGAAATCTGTATCTTCTTAACCACTGTCTGGTCATTTTCACCAATCCACAGTAAAAAAAAAAAAAAAAATTTTTTTTTTTTTTTT
>OMKZ01015021.1:0-18982 GCA_900302535.1 Neoniphon sammara | reverse complement strand
GGGAGCTTTTTTTTTTTTTTTTTTTTTTTTGGAAAAGTCCCACTGACCTCTCTTCATTTTGCAACATTTAGCCCAGTTTTAGCACTATACGTCGCCCCTTGGAAGTGGCTTCAGATATTCTTGGAGGTCGAATATCTCCCTATATATAGTAGACTATCTCTGGTAAAGTACCATGGTGTTTTGTTTAAAAAACACTTAATCATCTTAGGACAGGCCTGTCTGAAAAGCATAACCTGTTTTGCACCCGCAGTTGAACTATGATTCAAAGACAACTGCATATCAGAAATCAGTATCAGCCTCATATCAGCGCATCAGTGCATCCCCATTTATTCGGATTATTAGATATAAGTCTGTCGTATTCACAGTAGTTCAGCAAGTGTGAAATTTTGTATTGAGGCCATATAATACTTGAAAACAACAATAATCCATGGTGACACCTTTACAGATCACATCATTCCATGCTGTGTACTGCGCTGCAGCCCATGTTTCTGTTTCTCCCAGCCCAGGCCAGTGGGCCGCTCTCTTGTATTCTGGCCCGCTCTGTTTCCCAGCAATACAATGGTCCCATTAACAGATGACTCTGCGTTTCTGTTGTGCTGTTGTTCTGCCTGCTGTGCTCTCGCAGGGGTCAATCTGTCAGGCTGCATACCACTGGCACAGTGCAGAAGCAAGTCTATCTGTATTTGTACACATGCCTGCCTGTGTGGATGACTGGCATTGCTCTTGATGGGGCTAAAACCCTGTAATGTGTCTCTCTGTGAAAGGGGCAAACAGTGGGTCAACAGGAGTGGGGCACACTGTGGTGCTGGGGAAACGAGAATGTGTTTTGATGTCCCTCAAGAGAGAAGCAGACCAACGCAGACATTTGGGCCACTCTATAAATCACTTCAGATCTTTGAAGCTAATTAGACAAGTACAGAGGACACGGGACAGCTTTCATTTCAGTCTGTTACCCCAAGGAGCAATTTGTGAGGATGTCCTGTATTTGTAATGATGTCTTACGGTCTTGTCTAATCAACTTAACGTGTTTGAGTTGATTGTTAAGAGCAGTGGTCTTGAGGCATGTCTTATCATGACTCAAGAGTCTCTAGGTTTTTATTTCAGCCGAACACTACAGAAGCTAATTTTAGTAATTTTTCCCCCCTCCTCTCTGGTTGACAGTGTGCAGTGAAATGATCTGCTGTAATGTTTTTGTGATGTATGATTTTACATTAGGGATGTGGGTCTTTGGTTCAACATTGATTCAGCTTGTTTCACAATTCTCTAGTTGATGATCCAATTTAAGAATGATTTTTCTTTTTTTTTTTTTGGAATGACTCAATTTGAGTTTGTAAACTGCAATTTTGAGTCAATGATTTGATTCAGTACCTTCAGCCAAATTGTATATCTGTTGATAACCATTTGCAATAATGTAAGACTATTCTTTTTCCACTGAAATGTGAAATAAATCAAGTAATAATTGCTTTAATATTATTTATTATTCTATAAAAAACCTGATAGTATGCAATTTATAGTATTGTTAGATCACCACTGATGATTTTATTTTTAAGAATTGCGAATGAATCAGTGAATCAGGCTGAATTCAGAGTGATTCATTCATTTCTTTTAGCTGATTGATTGGTTAAATTAGCAGAATTTATAATTGATGCATTAATGCAAAGAACAAATCATTACATCTCTATTATACATGGATGAAGGCCATTTTCTTAAAGACCTTGATAATATCCTACCTTTTCCTTAAGACAGTCGCATCATATCAGTAGGGGGGATTACATCAAGGCTTATATATTTACATCTGTGTGTGTGTGTGTTCAAGGTGTGTGACTGGCTCTACCCACTGACAACAGACACTCCGGTGCTGTTGGCTAACTCTGGGATCTTCATGTTCCCGGACACCAATGCGGAGATCCCGGGCTCCTACGTGGGCATAGTGCTGTCGTCTGAGCTGCCCACTACTGACCGAGAGATGTTTCAGGATTTACTCTCGCAGCTCGCCGAGCTCAGGGTCCAGGTCAGTGTTCATGCTGTGGATGGAACATGTGTAAAGTGCTGGATAGATACACATGTGGGTGGAATGAATCATGCAAATTTGTGCTGTAACGACTTGAGTGACTGTTAATGGAAATGAGGTTTTGGTACAGTATGCCATAGGTGTTCCTCTGTGTTCGGGGGAGGAGGGAAGTTACAAAATTTACATTACATTAGATTACATTTCTTTCTTCTTTTTTTTTTTGTTTCAGAGCAAAGTGGGCATGGGGATCTGAAAGCATGCAGTAGCTACTTCTAAAGGCTATATTTACTGTTATGCTTCCTTGTAGAATCCTATGTGTTTTTTTTAACATAAAATATGTTGTTTGTGTTGGAAAAATGTGTGACTGCACCACATACCTATGTGTTTCCTCTATAAGCAGCCTTTATTGCATTAACAAAGGTAACCACAGTACTATTTTGTTGAAACTAGAAACATTTTGTGAGGCGAATAAGCCATTACTTTCTGAAATATACACTGCCATGTTTCTAACTTGACACACTGAAATAGTTTCCTTGTTGTGGATAGAAACATTCTGAACCAACTGAGCCATGGAACGTACCCCACTTGTTTGGGCGTAAACAACAGCTTGGTGTAATGTCTTCTAGTACACCCGGATATTAAAAGCTACTTACGGTCCATTCTCTAATAATAACTACCTATGTTTAGCATGTGACTTGATGTCTCATCTGACAGGCTCCAGTAGAGGGAGCAGAGTCAGAGGTCATCAACCTGAGTGAGAAAGTCCCTCTTGGTCCCCCGAGGGAGGTGCCAGCGCTCACCGGGGCAACAGGAGGGAAGGAAAAACCACCACCTCCTGAGTGGAGTGAGAAGATGGCCCAAGGCATCTTGTCAGGTGTGTGTGCCTTAATTGAAAAAAAGAAAATCTCAACAAAGAAAAAAATTGTCAGTTGTTATGGTCTCTATAAACATGGCCACTAGAGAGCGCTCTTTACCAATGCAGCAGTTCCACTGAGAACAAATCTCAATGCTGTAAGGAAAATGTTCTCCCAACACCACCTCAGTTGCTTGTATTTAGTATTTTACATATGAAGTGGCACAGCTGGCACAGTTCATTTTGAACTGTATTCTATAAACTTTGCCTGTGTAATGTTTTTTTAACACAATCAGTGATATTACCAATACACATTCAACATTGAAAGTTTCTCTCTTCTCTAGGAGCAACACGGCTGAGTCAAGGGTTTGTAAAAGGAGCGGAGGCCACCGGCAGGGCGATCCACAGAGGGGCGTCGAAGCTGCGGGACCACATCACCCCTGAGAACACGCCTGCAGAGGTCAGCCCACGTGTCACCAAAGGCCTGCAGGTGGCTAGACAGGCCACCGGGGGCGCTGTGCGCGTCAGCCAGTTCCTGGGTAAGTACTAAAACTAATATGAACAGGACTTGGAAACCGACCATTCACAAGAACAATATGAGAGCTTGATTTGTGTTTCGTGATGGTAATTGTTCAGACATCAGCTGAATATAAAAGATAGAAATGACAATTACTGTGGATTTGAATTGTCACCTGGAGGAAACTATGATTGCCAGCCTGTTCTAGAAAGTTGGCTCTATAATGGCCCATTACATTTTTGACTTCATTAACACTTATATCCTTAACTAAAGTGGGGAGAAGAATGAATAGAGCTCTAATGGGAAAATAAAAATGAAGTTAACTTTTAACTATGATTTGTTTTCTGTTGCTTCAGTGTGTCATGCATGTTTTCTAGAGCTATTTTCATTCTGATTGTGATCTGCTGTATGTCCATTTTAGAGCTGAATGACACTGACATATTCATATTAAGGTTATTTTGCTCATTGTTGTGATATAAATTGCAAATTACACTAAGTATTTTTTAGCCAATAAGAAACCATTTTAATTCAAAACTGAGATGTTATTTTTAAATTATAGGCCAGAAGCTGTGTTTAGCACTATCATGTACATTTGGGGTGCCCTTTTAGGATCTGTGTGCTTGTATGTAAATATTTTTTGTGTGTGTGTTTAAAGTGAATGGAGTGAGTACGGTGGCGGGATGCGTGGGGGAGAAGCTGGCGCCCCATGTGAAGAAACATGGTGCCAAGCTGATCCCAGAATCCATGAAAAAGAGCAAAGATGGCCGTGCCTCCAACCTGGATGGAGCCAAGCTGGTGGCAGCCAGCAGTGTACAAGGTATGAGGAACAGAGACACCATGATTAAGCACAAACATATGGATCATTGCAGTATGGATCAGTACGCACTGGTAGGATGCCAGTATATGTTTTTATTTTATTTTATTTTTTTACATTGATCTCAAATCCTTGCTTGCTCCATTTATTTGTTGCAGACAGTGCTCTAATTTATTTTGTAGGGTATAATGTACACTCTTTGTACAGGACATAAAAAAATGTAATTTCTGTTATGTAATTTCTGCTGCTGTGTCTTTCAGAATTTCTCTTTCAGGGGATCAGTAAAGGCTACTTTTACTTACTCTTACTTTTACCTCAGGTCTCTCCACTATATGGACTGGACTGGAGACCGGGGCTAAAAATGTTGGCAAAAGCGTCGCTTCAGAGACTGTCACAACTGTGACGTACAAGTAAGCTCTGATATTTTCCATTCCTGCTCCTTTATTCAGTCATTACAAATCTGATATTCTCTACTCATGACTGTTCTTCTGCTTATGTCATCATCTTTTATTGGCTTTTCTTGACCTTGGTGCCAGCCTGTGTCTGAATTTCAGTCATTTTTCCAAGACTTTTGAAAACTGGATTCAGAAACCATGCTGCCACTTTTTCTTGCCTATTTCTCAGTGTGTTGGGGAACTGATCTTATTTCCTACCTTTTTTTCAGATTTAAGGGCTTAGAAAATCTAATAAACATGTCCACCAACAGATGACCGCAAGGACAGTAAAGGCAATGCTCTGCGAATTAACGAGTGACCCTACTCAACGCTTTTCGGTCTCCTCTGCTAACTCCAGTCAAGTCAGAAAGTAACCCAGAATTAGTGATCTTCCTTGAATGCACTTGCTAGTTTTAAACAGGATTCTGAAAATGCAGTTTTATCACATTGACTACATTTCATTTACTTATATCTGGACAAATGTGCTATGTGCCTTGGGTTCGTTTCTGACTTGCTAGAGGTTAAACCTCTGGTATATATGCATTTTCCCTGGTCTTTTTATGTTAATGGAAACTAAATGTCTGCTTGTACTGGGTGGTGGTGCTCTTGCTGTTCTTAAGTGTAGTGCTTTTTTCCCTTCTTTGTTACTAATAAAACTGCAACAAACAGATGTGATTCTGTCATTTTCTTGACATGCAGTGTGTGGATGGGAATGAAAAATGATCAACATCACATCATGACTCAGCCCTTTACATGCCACACATGACCTCACTGATTTCCTATTACGACTCTTCCCTAATGAGACCATTGTTATTTATGGTGAAGGTATGGTGACGAAGCAGGCAAAGCCACAGACACTGCCATCCATTCAGTGGTCAATGTCGGTGTGACAGCATACAACATTGATAACCTGGGCATCAAAGCCATCCTGAAGACCACGGGCAAGAAGGCAGCCAAGGCCATGGTCAAAGACCAGAAGACAGAGAACAACCAACCAGCAGAGACTGAGGAGGAGGAGAAGGAGAAAAAGAAAGATGAGGAGGAAGAGAAGAAGGAATAGATGGACATGAATGTATTTCTTGAGATTTACTATGAGTCTATGGATTAAGCCTATATCTTTTTTTTTCAAATGTAAAAAATGGAAATATACTGATTTTAATTTATCCTTTTGGTAGGCTACTTGTTCCCAATGTAGTAGATTTCTTGCTGTATTTTCTTATTTATAACTTAGAAGGAAGTAAAAATATTTGTCTTGCACATCAAAATGCAACCTCAGGTTAATAGCTTAATTGTTTATTGTTCATTCAAGTGTAGTAAAATATTTATATTTAATTTGGTGAAAGTGTTGAAAAATGTGTGTTGTATTGAAATATTAAAACATGCACTTTTAATAGGCTATATCTATGTTTCACTGAAGGAATTCTGATTTACAAAGACGCCTAACTGCTGTCTGTTCCTATAAATAGACTAAATGCAGGTTTGTCTTTGCACGTAACGGTCCTATCTACTTGTAGGCTAGATGTCCAGTTTACTTGATGTAGCAAATGACAATATATAACTGCAGCGTTGTGGAGTTTTGTGCATGTGCTTGGAGCATCTTTTATTGTCATAAATAGCCTATTAGCTTTTACTGTGTCGTATATTTATTCAGTCAGAAAAACTAACATTTATGTCAAACTGAATTGCGCGCAAAAGCAGCCGCGCAGCAATGAGCGTCATAAATCGGCTGCTCGCAGAAATTCTTTGAAGCGGACTGACTGTCGCACAGTCCATGACTGCCCCGCCGGTCTTGTCAAACCCCTGTTGACCCGCCGCACTGCTTCCGACAGCGTCTGCACACGCCGGAAATGGTGGTTCCCATGGAAACCCTAACAAACATTTCTTCACTTGATGTCAGTTTTCAGAAACATGATTGGAGATACCGACTACAGTAAATACGATTTAGCACGCCTTCAGGCAGAACTTGAACAAGAGAGCGAGATGAAGTAAGTTTGTTTTACTTTATTTTCTGAAAATGCTTCTGTCAGTAACGTTGTCAGTGCAAAAAAGGGCGAGACTGGGCCTAACTTTAGCACCTGATCCTTATAGAGAGATGCTTGAAGAGTCTGTTTCTGACCTGAGGAGCACCATGTGTGAGCTTCAAGACAGACTGCACAGTGTGGATGGGGAGGGTGAGTGATCTCAAAGAGGGATCTTTGTCTGAGGCTTTGATCTCATTTGATTGGATTTTTGCAACTAGAATCTTATAGGTTACATTAATAGAATATACAGTCTCTATAATGGCTTTAATGTTGCCATGCACTGATTTGGTTGGTGTCTGTCTATTACAGTCTACTTTTGAAGTCATTCACCAGTGATGTAACTTAGTGATGTTCTTTTTTTTTTAAGCCCTATACAACTATATAACTATAAGGCTCATCAAAACAGCGACAAAAACCTGTATAACTATCACTGCACCACACTGGCCTGTACACTTAATCAAAATCCCATCTTAATGTGGATATGATGATGAAATACTTTATTAATCCCCGTATTAATTGGTTGCTACTGTATGGGTTTCCTCTGTGTGATATATTCCTCTGATCTACCAGGTAATGAGTGGAAGACCAGGTATGAGACCCAGATAGAGCTAAATGGACAGCTGGAAAGACAAATCTCAATCATTCATGAGAGACTGCAGGACTTGCGAGGAAACCCAATGGGTAAGTCTACAGACCAATGCCAGTTTCTTTTGGACATCAAACATTTTATTGGTTTATTTAAATCCACTAAATTAAATTCATATCACATGCCTCACATCAGATTTAAATATTAGAGTAAAACATGGTTAAAGGGCTCTGCTACTGTCCTCCATATCTGTTATTACAACATGCAAATCCAACACCCAAATACCAAAACTATACCAAAGGGAACTGAGAACAGACTATTGGGAAAACCCTCTTAAATATATTTAAAACGTTGAATTAATGTACAGACTTCAATCCATCAATCAATCAATCAATCAATCAATCAATCAATCAATCAATTAAACATTATGAGGCACATTTCATACAAGTGCAACTCAAAATGCTTTGCATAAATAGAAAAAAAGAGTGAAGAGCAATACATTTATAATAGATAGCATAAGAAAACAAAAGCGCATTGTCAGTTTGCTTTAAAAGTTGAAGACATGGATGTTGATAGAAATGATGAGGCTTATATGTATTGGCAACAAAGAAAGAGGCAGTAAGCATGCTAATAGAACAGTAATGTCTAGGATGTCAATACCGGCCGTTTCATTCATTAGGACCGTTCACAACATTCCCTATCTGAAAAAATAAAAGATGATGCTTAAGCTTAAATCATGGCTTCACAAAATGATGACACCCCACCCGCACCAAACATAAAGGGTTTAGCTCAGTCTAGCTGTTCAAGGTCAGGGTCACTTAGATTATCAGGGCTTGTTTACACATTAATCACAGTTACAGTCTCAACACCCACAGTATGAATTAAATAAATGAAAATGACACCTCACAACCATCGATCCTCACTAAGGAGGAGGAAAATGTCTCATGAAATTCTCATCAGGAGAAAAAAAATACATGGGCGAAACCTTGAGACGAGCTGTTCAGAGAAGGATTGCCCTAGCATGCTCAAAAAATGTCCAAAATATAGCTAACTTCCCACTCAATAACCATGGCTTTTAAAATGGGTGATATGATTAACACCTTCTCTCTGACTCTCTCTCTTTCTGTCTTTCCATGCTTGCACACACAATTTTTTTTCTTCACAGATCGATTGGCCTCCATCCGAACATACGATGAAATGCCAGTGGTGAGTGTTCATTTTGTATTTATTTTTTTATTTGTGTTTTGGATTTTCCATGCATCCACACACACACACTCTGTACCACTACCAGCAGAGAGAGCTAGAGAGACAGAGTTAAGCGAGGAGGCCGTCAAACGAGAGAGAGAGGATTGTGCTGCCAGCTGCAGCTCTCCATCCTCTGGTTGATGCAGCAGAATAAACCAGACTTTAATCACAGCACAGTAATCACTGGATTACACAAACCATGGGAGAGTAATACACAGTAATTACAATGCTTTAACACTCCAGACACACACGTGCACGCACACACACAAACTCACATCACCAAAATAGTGCATGATACAGTCTAAATGTGTGTGTGTGTGTGTGTGTGTGTGTGTGTGTCTGCGCGCGCACCCAAGGCAGAGCTAACAGATGTTCATTACTGTAGTTTATCTGAAGTTATTGTGATCTGCAAGAATATGGAGCGGAGGCCTGTACAAGAAATGTGAAAGAGTGAAACACTAAAATGGAATAAATATGTGAGGAGAATATGGAGATATTTTTTTAAATAGTGCACTGAGTAAAAAGGTAACAGCATGCAATATTGCACCTTAGCAAGCAGCAACATTAGCATATTCTTAAACCTGCCGCATACAGTGATTTTCATAATTACTGAACAGACTGACTGCAGGTTCTTATGTTTGTGCATTCAGCTCTGCTCAGGAGGGGGACTGAGCGTTAAGTGACCTGGCATATGATGGGATCACATTAGCAACTCCAGACCCAGAAATGAAACAAGTATCACTGATCTGTTCTTGCAGCCTTGTTGTGGCTCAGCTCTGACGTGTTTTCTTGATTATGTGGCGGTTATGGCCCTAATCCATCCTAATCCATTTTTTCTGATTCCTTTTACACATTAATTATTCTGTTATTCTTTGATCATGGTAATAATCATGATAGATGAATGTAAATAAATGTTGTATAATCCAACTGTAATTTATTTATGATTGGATCATTAGATAGATAGATAGATGGATAGATAGACAGGTAACTAAATAAGATACAATGACTTATATATCTCACAGCCTCCACCCTTTAACTGGGCTTGATGTGATATGGTTGGAGGAGAACTAGGGTTACCATACTGTAACCTTTGCTCTAGGCCAAGGACCTGAGCAGTGCACTGCAAAAAAATCTCCATTTGAACAAGTCTTTTAGACTCCTATTCAGTCTTTAAAACTAGTTTTTGTTAAAACGATTGAGCAAATCTGCCAAAGGGATGAGATAATCCCATTTGTTTCCAATGCTAATCAACTTCTTTCTAGAATTTTCTTGAATCAGGTGTCATTTTCTTGACACTGGTGAGTCTGCCTTGTTTCAACATATTTATACTTGTTCCCAGAAACATTCCTTAAACTGCATTGGAGACAAGTGGGATTATCTCATCCCACTGTTGATTTTTTTCACTTGTTTTCACAAAAACCTGATTTTAACACTGAATATGAGACTAAATGACTGTTTAAGATGGATTTTTTTGCAGTGTGCAACACTTTGAGTAATCTACAGAATTCTGTTTAATGATATGAATATGAAATTAATTTGAAAAATGAAAATACCCGCATGCTGGAATGATGCTTAGTGTTTATTTGTGTTAGCCAGCCTCTCTCTCTTTCTTTCTGTTTTTCAGTTGGGTAGAACCCAGCACTTGGTCAACTTTTTTGCATCTTTTCACTAACTTAAACAATTTGCCACAGGATACACTCAGACAGCGCCTGAAGCTTCTCACCAATGAGAAGTGTGACCTCCAGAGTCAACTGATGGACTGTCGTCTCAGAATTGAACAAGAGGGAAAGGTGTGTATCTGCTGTGCCGCTGCCAGAGCGCAGGCACTGTTCAAGGACTTTGTGTGTAGCTGTTGAGTGTACTGCCGAGCTGCTAGTCTGGTTTTATTACTTCTCAGACAAGTGTAATTCCAGGTTCACAGTGTTACCATTACCAAGTATCATCATTAGCAAAGGTTTAAGAAAGATTTGCCTGCAATTTTTTTCATCCTGTCTCTTTTAAGAACCAGCAATACAAGATTGAACCTAACCTTTGTGCCTCACTGGTGCGACTGGACTAGTACGCTCTCGCCTTATCAACTTGTTTCTTTGTGTATTGTTCTGCTCAGCAAACAGGAACATATTAGCTGAATGGAGGTTTTACCACACCGCATTTGCAGCACGTAATCCTCGTTCTAATCTGTTGCTCATTAACACCGAAGACCTCCTGAAACACACCCCCATACACACACACACACACACACAGGCAGCACACACACAGGCAGCACACACACAACAAAAATCCATGAGCAGACAGACTACTATTTGCAGTCAAATCTGTGTAATCTGTGCAGGCATTTGCTATTAGTATTTACTAAAAAAAAAACAACAACAACTTCTAAACAGTGAAACAAACATCGCACTCTGTTTCTTTCAAATACCAGGCATTTCATAAAACCAATGATGAGAGGCGTGCGTATCTCTCTGAAATCGCTAAGGTAAGCATCCCCATCCACATTCATCTTGTCAACACAGTCATAATGACTGACAAGCTGTATAAGTAGCTTTCAAACCTATTGATTTTCAATTCTTATGTGCCATGATGAAGGATAGCTGTTGTGGCTAAGTGCTACAAAATGAAAATACTGTGGAGACATTCCACAATATTTTTCTTTTGAAAAAGAGCAAACGGCTGGTTTGCTCTCTTTCTCTCTTTCAGGCCTAGTTCTGCTCTCCATTCATCCTCTAGTGCTGCTTTCTGTCGTTATATAATAGGCAAGTCTCTGCTCAACTAAAAAGTGAGTCAAGGACTTTGCAGTGTACAGTATGTTGCAACAGCGCTGGGTCCCTGCAGTGCTGAAACATGCAACATTATGAAACAAATCTGTACATTTAAAGAAGGAGAATCGTGTAGTAAATGGTAATTTGGCTTTGCATACAGAGCCAAATAAACACAGTGATTATGTGTTTGCAGTGTAATTATTCATGAATTATCTGCTGCCACAGCTGTCCTCCACCCTTGAAGCTAACAGAAGGCAGTTCTTCATCCATCCACAAGGGGCAGCAGAGAGCAAACACAAGAGGTCAGTGTGGCGCAGCGTTTTCCACAGTAGAGGTTGAATAAAAGTGCTTAAAGTCAGGAGCTGTCATCATGATCATACCAGCTGTCTTCAGTCTGTCCAGGAACAGAAACACATCTAATTCAAGTCAAATAGATCCACTGTTTATCCACTCCTGACCTTGGTATATCCAGTGTGTATTGTGTTGTGTCAGGATTATTATTTCTTAGTGCAGTTCAACTGATATGCTTTCTTAAAGATGGATACTCATTATATTTTTTTAACTTAACCTATTGATAGTCAATATTGTGTGCCGATATTCAGTATCTTTAAATTTGAAAATTACTATGCAAAAAAATAAACAGGAAAACTGTTACCCTGGGTAACTCTGTTTTTAATAAAACATTTGAATAAACAAAATGAACAAAGAGAATATTACAAAAGCAAAATAAAAAGATAAAAGAGATACTGTCAAACAATATTAAAAATATTAAGAATAAAAAAAAGCTAGAGAATAACCTCTTTTGTGTCAGAAAGTGATGGATGCACTGATGAAAACAAACAAACAAAAAGCATTCAGGTATTGGCCTGATATATGATAAACTTATATATTGTTCTAACTATTTTTGTGAGTAAAGTGTATTTTCAGTTATATATTTGATTATAATTTAATTACATTAATATCCTGAAATTGTTTTATAGTCTTTTCATAACTTTGTTAGATCATACAGTAGCATATATGGCATTCTCTGGCTAAGGATAATACTGAAATTTCTACTAAATAGATTGAAATTTAATATTAATGTAGATATAATTGCTTATTTTTTTAATCCCATTTAGCTTCCATATATGTAGTTGCTAGTCTTCCTGGGGTCCATGGAAACAAATACAAACAAAGACAGAACATACAAATACTAGATACCCACACATAAATACCAAAGAAACAGAAATACATTAAGAAAATTTGTTGACACAAAGAAAGTAAACTGCAACAGAATTTTAAAAAATGAAAGAAAATAATATTAAAACACATATCAGATCAAATAGAGTTCAGGAAAAAAAAAACTCCTTAAGACTCAGTAATAGAAAAGGTAGGCCAAAACAAGATGAGAACTAAATGGAAATTTATATTATACCAACTTTGCCTTGTCATTCTGCTTCATGCCCCTAGAGAACATGTGCTATATCCTCCACAGTGTGTCTCACCTGCTCTTTGAGGCTGTTCTTGTTAGTAATATTGTGTCTAATATGTAAAGTAATGTGTCTAATTTCTACCACATTCAGTCAGACTTGTTCACATTCAGGCTCTTGATCTGTAACTAACGGAGGAATGCATTTTGAATTGAATAACTCACATTTAATGAGTGAATAATTGTTGAAATAAGTAATCGCAGACTATTATTACTGTGACATCTGAGTTGAGTGCTTTCTTAAGAAATATTACAATAACATTCATGTCAGCTTTGACATGATTGCGATGCTTGCAATTTAAAGCAGATCTGCTGCATCTGTCTTCCAAATATATTTTCTTGTTAATTAATTTGTTATATCATGCATTCATACTCTCATGATCTTCTCCCTGTTATGTTTCGGTGACTAGAGAGAAGCCGACCAATAGGAAGTCAGATTCTAAGAGAGGAGAAGACAAAGGAGAAGACGGAGGAGGGCGAGTGGGAGGAAGAGATGGAGGTGGAAGGAAAGGGGGGAGGAGAGAGGAGAGGAAAGCTGCGATGGGAGGCAGATTACCCACTCTGAAGCACTACCTGAAACACAACTCCTAAACCAAACATGCTGTTTTAGATTTATCTTAAAGGTGTTAATGTTACCATCTTTTTGCTGCACAGGAAGGACGGCAGTAATATTGCAAACTGTATATTTCCAGTGCATTTTATGAGCTCTCTGTGTCCTTATTCACATTGGATGATGCGATGCAGAGTCAGTATTTTAATTCAGTGCTTTATGTTTTACATTTGAAGAGATTAGGCATAAACTGTCATAACATAAAATAGTACCCTTACAATTAAAAGTATATTCAGTTAAAATCCTGTTTTTCTTAAAACAAATCTGCCAGTGGGATGAGATAATCCCACCTGTTTCCAATACTAATCAAGTTGTTTCCAGAATTTTCTTGAATCAAGTGTCATTTTCTTGATACTTCTTGATACTGATCTGTGCCTTATTCTGCCTTGTTTCAACATATTTATTCACGATTTCATTAAAATTCCTCAAACAAGTAAAACTGCATTGGAAACAAGTTTGATTATCTTGATTCTTGGCAGATTTTTTCACGTCATTTAAAAAAACAACAAGAATTTAAGACTGAATAAGAGACTAAATGACTTGGTAAGATGGATAATTTTACAGCGCAATTCCTTACATCTTTTTTTATTTCAAAATAGGAGAGTTTATAAGAAATGTAGAAGGAAGAGGAGGAGATATTACAGGCTTTCAGTACAGTGAGGTCATCCTCTAATGTGTCAGAAGCCTGCTGAGTCTGACATTTCCAGCATCACAGCCGTTTTTTCCAAAGCACCTCCTACAACTTGCATTACATAAACAGCGCTGAATCCACGTCTTTCTCCGTATGCGGTTCATCTGAGTAACCACCCCATCCCACCCACCGACCGCCTTGATAAATGTGGGTGTAAGAAATCTGTGTCCTTAAAACGCTATGAAATACAATACTGAATGTAAGAGTTGCCAGAATGCTGTATCACTCTTGTTTATGGAGCAGTGTGGAGGATGGTTTCAGCTCTCGTCTGCCTCAAGAAGCTGAATTGTAACATTATATCACAAACAAGAGTTTTACCAGCAAGACTGACATGAATGCCTCTTTTTCTGTTGTTTCTTTGGCATTATTTTGTGAATAGTGTGTGTTTATATTTTACTCTAGGTGACTGTCCTGCCAGTACACTTTTCAGTGTCGTGTTAATCAGCTGGTGGATTGTGACCCAGAATTTGGTCTCCCGATATTCTCAGTCCTGTGGGCAAAGAATAACTTTGATAGGGGAACACTGTGTTAGCTAATAGAGAACTTTATGTTTGGGTGTAATGACACAAGGTGGTATGACTTAGAGGATACAGTAATTTTTTTGTATTTACGATGCCTTATTCTCCACTTGGACCAATGGAACTATTTTGTGTATTGCAGACAGCAGTATTACTACGCACTGGCGCCTGTTAGCATATCATGATGCCTATCAGCTGTTAGCCCCCCTTTCACTGAAAATATCAGGTAGGTGTCGTGATATGCTACAGATGGAACTAGGAAAGCTTGAAAAGTTCCGCGTCAGTATGCCCGACCTCCGACCTAAATGTGTTCTAGCGCAGAAAAACATGGATACCCGCTTCTCACTAAAACATCACACATTTTGCCTACTGATGTTGTGAAAATCTGGTAACATTAACTAAATAAAATCTGCTATAAAGTAGTTACAGCACATTTTAAGAACACAAACTTGATATCTACTAGAATTAAGTTTTAAGTATAGTAAGTATTTAAGTATAAACTGATGCAAAGAAAATTCTGCGTGTGTGTCATGTGGCAAACTCTGGCTAAATCGATCTTGATCTGATTTGAATGACCGTCCTATTGGACTTTTCTAATAGGAGATTGTTTTTTTTTTTGACTTCTGAAAATAATTGAATGCAGCATTCTGCATTTGACTCTGCTGTGGTTGGATGAAATTTTTTTTTTTTTTTTTTTTTTAACATGTTTTGTTGTGGCTTAAAATGTTGTTGTTTGCTGACCCTATGTGCTCCTGTTCATTTGTTTGCCACAGACTTGCAGCCAGATCTCAGACCACAGGGCAGGAGCTAAGACCAAACATCAACACTACCAATGAGAAACTCATTCCACCTTGTGCCAATAAATCCAAACTATCCCTTTAAAATCCTGTTCTGTACCTGACCCTGAGCTCTGATTGGCCTATGGAAGAGAAGGGGGCAAGTGAGGAGAGAATTTCCTTATGGGAGTCAATAACAGTATGCCTATCACATTGTCACATTCAGATTTAGGACCTGACTGAAATCCAGCTAAAAAGCACTGGCTTAGCAAACGGCGCAGCTCAGTTCGACTCATATATTTCTGATATGGCTGGGTAAATTGGTGTTGGAGCCTTGGTGTGCTGCAGTGACAGGTTGTTTGACTTAGATTAATGACTTCATTTAAAGATAGCCATTTCACAATTCTTTATGAAAGAGTGAACGCATTCACAGTGTATACCACTCTCTCTTTCTCCCCCCTCCTCTTCTCTTTCTCTCTCTTTCTCTCACTCTCTTTCATACACGAGCATATTTTAGTACAATTCACTGCATTCTGCTCATGAATCACGCAGCCACGGAGTAACCAGCCAGAAGTCCCGCGCCGACAGGTGAGGCACCAGTGACAAATCACTTCAGTGTCTGTCAAAACACCATGTATCACACTCTTGCTGCCCGCCCATCTTAATTCAGTCAGATTCCCTGCCTTTTTTCCTCACAGTGAGCTTGCGGCACATAATGGTTTGGATGTGCATGTGTATTTGTGTAAATATGCGTGTCTGTGCATGAGTCATTCATTTGCATGGGTGGGTTTTCACATGCATGTGCAGCCATGCATGAGTTAAATTCCACCATAAAACTTCTTTCAGATGAGATAGAGTGGAAGGCTTTCATGTTTCCTTTCCCTATTCACATACCGTGCATTGTGAGGCACTGCAAACAAGTTATTACTTTAAAGTAATGCAAATACCAGGAGTCATTACCGATGAAATGGCATAACGATGTCTTTGCAGCATCTGTCAACAGTCTGAGTGCGTGGGTTTTGCATTTCACTGTGGGTTTGTGAAATTAAGGCCATTTTATTTTTCAGTATTCCAGATTGGATTTGCCTCGGCATGAATCATCAGACCCTCTCTACATGTTTGGATAAGCTTAAAACTGTGTTTTTTTTCTCATGTACTCCACATAAATACATTCACAAACATGCGCCAGACTGTGCTTGGTTTTTGTGTTTCTGGGTTTTGTGTGTGTCAAGAAACAAAACTCATAAAAAAGGATAATAAATTTAAAAATCAGCATGTCTTTAAGACATTTTTGTCCATTCGTCCGTCTGTCTCCCCGTTGAACACTTCACTCCAAAGCAACATATCTCAAAATCTATTGGGTGGATTACCTCGAAATTTGGTGAGCACATTCATGCTCCCCGGAGGATGAACCCTGTCAATGCTGGTGACCTCATGGCCTTTCCCTTTAGCACCACCCTCAGGCCAAAATATCAAATTTACACACGATATCAGGAAATCCAATCAGCGTATTACCATATTCATACTCCCCAAAAGAAGATTCCTCTTGATTTTGATGACCCCGTTAGCTGTCCTCTACTGCCATCCTATGGCCAAAATGCATAGTTTTAGATCTCGAAATCTAGTATATTGCCAAGAAATTGAAAAGGCTCATTTATGCTACCTGAAGGATGAACCCTGTCAACTTTGGTGACCTCATGACCTTTCCTCTAGCACCACCCTCAGGCCAAAACATCCAAACCC
This sequence comes from Neoniphon sammara, assembly GCA_900302535.1. Lineage (NCBI taxonomy): Eukaryota > Metazoa > Chordata > Actinopteri > Holocentriformes > Holocentridae > Neoniphon > Neoniphon sammara. Next base: position 1,936 of record OMKZ01015021.1, on the reverse strand, counting down.
CATACTCTCACTACTTTGATTCTGCTGACATGCACCATGCCGGTGGGGCACAAGCGGCAGAGGGCCTGTGGTAGTGAAGAAAGTGCCACAAAAGCTAAAAATTTGTGTCTCTTTATCTAGTCCATTAAATTTCACGAAATCATGTTCATGCTCATCCAAATATTAGATCATTTCAGTTATGTCTATGAAGCATTTTATGTTGTTCCTTGTATGGATATGATACAATAAAATGAGTTTGCATAACAAACCCCTCACAAATCTGATCATATTTCACCAATCAGCAGCTAGTGAGCAGTATAATGCTAATACATGGATGTATTTCAACTGTTATATTCTGTATGACTGATTATTTTGAAAATAGCCTCCAAGACAATATTTTTTATCTATTGCCAAACACTATTAGATTTATGGATAGCTCTACTTTTTATATGCTTTAACCTCTGAAATGCTATATGCAAATGTATTCATTTCCCACTGCTTTTTGAATACATTTGCACGGAGACAAATATCAGATTTAGATCCTAGTTTCTGGGGTACCAGGGGATGGAAATGAAAAATAGGTGCTGCGTGTGAGTCCTTGACAATCCTCTGTCCTTGTCCTCCATCTTACTTGGATTAGTATGAAGACACTCTCTCCCCTCTCCCCCACACGTGCCTTGTTTCCCCAGGCTTAATATAGACAGGAACACCTTGTCATCCCTTAGTTTATGACACACATTGGGCCCTTGTGTATGTCTCCCCAAAAATAGACCAATCTGTGTGGGTCTGATGAAGGGGAAACATTTCTGTCTCTGTCACAGTCACACACCCAGATGCTCTCATTCATATTCATATTCACATTCATTCACATTCATACAAACATATCTGCATTTCTAGTACATTCAGGCATAGTCTTAGTTTGACTAAACTTTTATTTAAACTCCTTCAACTCAGCAGCATACATTTTTAACCAGCGTACACAACCATTTCACATGTGAAGAAACCTTTATAGGTACGATCTTTTTACATATATACTCATTCAATCTATTACATCTATATCTAGAGGGTGATAGTGTTTCAACCGACTGCAACTGCAACAACTTTCACTATCACTGGCACAGATAAATTTGGCTTAACACACACATGCACACAGAGTTCATCAGGGAGTGGTGATGGAGCGGAATTGGATGGTCTCTGGAGGACAGGATGTAGGTCAATGGGCTCTATCTCCTCCATCGCTCAGAGAGTCCATTTCCTGCCATCATACACAAACAAACTTCAGCGCTTATACAGTAAGAAGAAACAAGTTCATCATGCTGAGAAGGCAGCAGCACCTCCTCTCTCTTCCTTCTGTGCTTCCATACTCATTAGAGGAGTTTACAAAAGAAATTAGAGATCTGATTCCATTTGAGCTTCTGCACTAGAAATAAACAAGTTGTTTTTTATGTAAAATCTATCAGAAAATAGGTCATACACTGAGGATGGCTTGACTCTATCAGTGCAGAGCTTCAGCAGTCTTGAGACCCACAGTGTAAACAATAGAGTAAGAGCATTACATAACACTCTCACATGCAAATATTCTTGTGGGTGAAGCATAAGGTGTTTAGCTGCAGTTTGTGACCAACCCTTACAAAAAACAATTATATATAAATAATGAATTTCAGAGGGATCTATCCGTATGAAAATTGTATATATAGGATATATCTGTACTAACCAACTGCGTATAAAATGCGCTATTCCAGAAAGTTCTTTATTTCTCGTCATGACAGAGAAAAACAACAGGCTGTATTTTGATTTTTGTTTTGGTTAAATCATGATGTAGGCGCATTTTTGTTAAATCGTGGCTGGCAGGCAGAGTCTTTATTAAATAACGATCAAGGGGGGAAAATGTATCCCCCTCACACTGTGTCCTGACAGCCCCTCTCTTGAGGACTGAGGTGCAGGACCAGCAGCACGG
>OMKZ01015020.1:18140-32186 GCA_900302535.1 Neoniphon sammara | reverse complement strand
CCCCCCCACCCCTCTCCCTTACAGTATTTAAGCGATGTAGGTTCTTTTGTCCTATTTTATGGTGCGACTGAGACGTCAGTGACTGTCGAGCCTGTTGCAGTAATGTTAAAATGGATGCCATGTGTTTTCCTCCTCTGTGCTTCTTCACATTCAGGCTATCTGGAATGAATATTCCAGCACCCATCATCAGCAACAAAAACTGGCTACGGCTGCATTTTGTGACGGAGAGCAACCACCGCCACAAAGGCTTCAGGGCTCAGTATCAAGGTAAGACATGATTACTTCATTTGCAAATCGTAATAGAGGGCACCCTACTTAGACGGAAGGGGACCGTAGTATGAAAAATGCACTGTAATTACGAAACATGTTTTTGATATTTGTCAACTGGATATCAAACAGTTTAATTAATAACTCCTCTGTTAAACGCAAAGGTGTATGAAGGCTTTTTCCTCTTCACACCATTGACTTCAAAGGCCCCTGTTAATCAAATATTTGAAAGATAAATACTGTATATAGTTCTCCTCTTATACCACACACAGCTCGGGCAGCTCAATAACCCATTTCCCTGACGTTGTCCTCTGGCATGACTTTCAAGTCAGTGTATGTATATACTGTACCATAGATGCTAACAGCCTGGCTGCAAACCAGGTGTGAAAGCCTGCAACTTCACAATAAAAGACGTTATAAAAAGTTTTCAGTAACCTGCATGCGTGGTAGCTCACTGTAAATCAGGACAGAAAATCAATTGCATGAAAAATCACATTTCTTATCTATTGCAGCACTGTTGTGCAATGCTCAGACAATGTCCCTATGCGTTTGTCATTCTTGATGTACAGGGTGGATTTCTTTTTAAGGAAGAGACAACGAAGGATGGGCCTTATTTTGCAGCGTGCTTCTGAGCATATTAAACACCTTGCCCAGTCACTAAATCGACACGGTTCCAAACTGTGTATATAACAGCTTGAATTAATCAGTTGACTTCAAATGCAGTCCAGAGGAGACGGATCACACCAATGTTTTCAAATTCAAATTAGCTTATTTTGCTTGACACATCATTCATTGCTTTTGGCTGTTCTGTTGACTCCTCAAAGTTATGACAGCCGCTTGCATCACCTGGCTTTTGTGTGAAATCTGGCCCCTGCTGTGTTCAATTAGCCACTCTAAGATATTCAGCGTGTAGTCCGTGGGCTGCTCTTTGATTCTGCGTGGTATTTCCCCCTTACAGACTATAACTATTAAATTAGGTCTGACCAATCAATTTTCATACACTGTTTAATATGTCTGAGTTATAAGAACAAACGAATGAAAAAAATCTAATTTTGGTTTTATGGAATTGTCAATGCGGCCCCTAATAATGCATCAGGGGCAATGGCCCCATTTCCTGTGAAAAAGGATGCACACCACTAGCAATTACATTTTGATGTTTTTCATAGGACCAACTATTATCCAGAGAAAGAAACACTTGTACTGTATCTTCTCACATCTAATACTGTAACTTCTTTTATCTAATGAACTCTTTTTATTGCTCTCGACCAGTGAAAAGCTCTGGAGAGCTTAAATCCAGAGGGGTAAAATTATTACCAGGAAAGGACAACACTAACAAACTGTCTTTGAGTAAGTCTTTTATTTTTCTTATGCAAATGTTTTCATTGTTTGGGTTTTTTATTTATGCAGGGCTTGTGTTCTGGGTCTTTGTTTCTTTCTTGTCTTTTTTTTTTTCTTTTTGCTGCATCATTTGGTGAAGGCATTAAGCTACAGTACTAGATTTTGCAGAAGTGCAGTCTTCTTTTCTTTCTGATAACCTATTTGCCCCTCTGTCTCTGGACTCTGTGTCCTGACAGAAATGTGCTCAGCTATATCAGACCTAGTTATATACTGTACATAGCAACACATCCTAAATTCGATCTGTTGGAACCAGCCAAAACTCTCTCTCTGTCTTGTTCTCTCCTACTTAAGCAATACATCAGATTGACTTGAGTCCATGCACTGTGTGATCCACACACAAAACTGCAGTCAAGGCTGAGTGACCACTCACTTGGCAGATGATTTGTGTACACTTCAGATTGAAAGGAATGCATTATAATAGCTTGCTGAGCTCTGTCATTAACATAAGCTGTTCAGAAACCTAATTCCTTCTAACTCCACAATGTGCTAAACACTTTAGTGATAACAGGTTGTAATCTTTATTACCTTATGTGTCGTAGACTCGGCATTGCATAGAGACATGAATAATGCAGAGGGCTATAATCTTTCCTACAAGACAATATATCATTTAAAAAGAGTATGAGTAGATGATGCATATGCCTTGTGCATTCATGGCGCATAATTGAACCCATAACAGTATTATAACCCACCACAATTAACTTCAAAGCTAATGAACTTCGTAAGTGAAAGAAGAATGAGCGCTTCCAGAGCCTCTCGCGTTAAAACCAAAGGGTCTTTGTGAGTGTGATGTCTTATTACGAAGTTACGGTTTTACATATTTCATGAATTTCATTTCGAATGCATGCCTTATTTGATTCCCGGAATATATTGCGAGAGGAAGATAGGCTTGTTTAATGTCTGCACTTATACACACACACTGTGAACTTTTATCCTACTTCCAAGCCCCCTCTGTACTTTCCCACCATAGTAAGGGCTATATATTTCATCTTATCCACAAACCTTTATCTAGGGTACTTGAACCATTAGTATGTATAGAGAGTCCCACTGAATGATCATTGTAGCTCCTGTGATGTAGTTGAAGGTTATTTAATCCTCTTAGTCCCTGTTGGGCCCTGATAGATTCCCTCTGTTTTGTTTAGCTTGGGTAAGAGAGTTGCGTTTACCCTTGCATTCACTTTGATAACACTCAGCAGTGTGTATTCGCAACAGCAATGCCAAACTGGCAGTCGAAAGTCTCTGGCATTGAGAGATGCGGTCAGTTTGCCTGGAACCAAATTTTGTTACCAGGCATTAGCTGTTGAATATTCACAGGGAATATTTTATCTAGTTGTTAATTCAGCTGCTTTACTACACTGACTGTGTCTGGAAGCATGGAGCTTTGGCTTTGAAGGTGATTGTGTCTCTCTCAAAGCACTCTCGGTCATTGTCTTTTTCACTCAGTGAATGAAGGAGGAATCAAACAGGTGTCTAATTACTGCCCAGACCCAGGGGAGCCAGAGAATGGCAAACGGATCGGCTCCGACTTCAGGTGAGTCAGTGCGTGAACTGAAGTGAAGGAGCACCCATTTGAGACATCGAACCATGGAGGAGGGTTGAAGAGAGGGTAGACCTGTTTTCCATCCAGCTGTCATCTTAGGCAGCAGATTCAAAACATTACTGTCAAATTCCACTCATATCATGTCCCTCATCCATTCAAGAGAATAAAAGGAAAGGAAAAGCTCTCTCAGTCGGTTTCAGCCCCATTACCTGCAGCAGATTCAAAACTTTGTCATATTACTATCAAATAAAATGTTGGATATATTTATAAGAACAGTGCAGAATCTGCTTTCTAATGTTGCACAATGTAGTATATCTCCTTTGTCATGCACCAGAATCTGTGAACACTTGCTAAGTGAAAAGACCAAGAAGCATGCAATAGGCTCCAAAGTAGTCCTCAATGTGGCATGGAGAAGCACTGTTATCTTAGTTGATTCATATTCTGTGAGGGCAGAGCCTGAGGGTTGGTTATATCTCTTCAACTTTTGCATGAGAACTGGCTCTTGCTACGGGAAGCAGCCAGTTGGGTGCTGAGATGTAGTTAGCTGCCACAATTAAGTCCACTCTCAGGTCCCTACTAGATTAGAGTCTGCATTCCCTCTGTCCTTGCTGGTCAAGATCGCTCTTATGCTACACTCCAATGGACTCTACTGTTTTTGTTTTGCAATTTAATGCACATTTGGCATTCAGGTGTGAACGCAGAGGTTTCTCTCATTTCATGTGCAGAAGGTGCTTGTTACAGCGTTATTGTTTCCTCTTTTTAACAAGGGCAGCAGTATGTGCTGATGATAAATGCAATTCGTTCATTCCATTCCTTCATTCATGTAATAACTGTGGTATATTGAGACATAATGCAATATAAATGTGTAATGAATGAAATGGGCTGAATAATGTAATGAATGTGAAGTGCCTCAGGAGTCGTTTTTTGGAATTGATTGCTTTTCACATTTTAATGATGTTTGTTATCTTTTCAGCATCGGAGCAACTGCTCTGTTCACCTGTGATGAAGACCATGTGCTTCAGGGTTCCAAAACGATTACCTGCCAGCGCGTGGCCGAGGTTTTTGCTGCTTGGAGCGACCACAGACCTGTCTGCAAGGGTGAGCAAGGCTTCTGAAGAGCTAATAAAACTGTTTGATTAAGGCAGTGCCTCTGGATGTAGGCTCTATGCAGATACAGGAAAGTTCAGTTCTGTTAATTATTTATGAAAGCCTCTGCTGCAGCACTCTACTTTTTCATTCAAAAATGCTCTGCCTGTTTTGCTGTTTCATAATACCCAGAGCACCTTTTAGAATTTGATTAATGGAAATGCGGCTAATAGACCTCTCTATTCGTGCAGACAATACATTACCTTTCTGTCATAATACAACGCAGGAGTTATTACTCTGCCTTCTGAAGAGCACTTTTTTCAGCATTGAGTATTTCAAATTTAACACTCCTTCCACTGTGGGATTTTCTTCATTTCTTACTGACTGTTTTTAGCTGTTGCAGTGAAAATCTGTAGATAATTTCTGTATGCTGCCTATTAATGTATATCCTGAAAACTTGGTGTATACATTGGCATATATCTTGGAAACACTGATTTATGTCTACTAAATATGAAAGCTTTTCTTTTACTTTGTCGCAGTGAAAACATGTGGGTCAAATCTTCAGGGGCCATCAGGGACTTTCACATCCCCGAACTTCCCTATTCAATATGAGAGTAATGCCCAGTGTGTCTGGATCATTACTGCCAGCGATCCGAACAAGGTAAGCTGGGGTTTTTTAAGCGTTTTCAGTCACATATTTGAATAGCAGTATTCTCACTCTGGGACCCAGTCTAATGAAAACACATTGCTGCTGTTGTCATGTGGGGACCCACCAGAAACAGGCCTGTGTCCCATTTTGCATGCCGACACAAAGAGCCTCATTTATCTCATCCTCAGACATCTCAGTTGACCAGCTAGCCCATGGGGCACAATCAACAAAATACATAGCCATGTGAATACGTGGATACAGCCATCATAGAAGTCTCCTTTCTTGCCTGTATTTGGTGCTGCACAAGTAATCCATTTTGAGGAATTGCTTAGGAAATTCATGTTTTGTTTGTGTTAGCCACCCAAATGAGAATTTTATGTTGTACCTTTGAGTTGTGCTTTGAAGCATTCACAAAGTAGGGATGCTATGGTAATAATGCTGAATAGAGGCAGACTAGAAGCATAATGGGGGCCATGGCTAGCTTTTGATATTTTACCTGTTGATTTGTGTAAATAAGATGATTCATGTGATGTGAGAGCAGGTGTTTGTCATCATTGCCTACAAGCCCAACAAGGTAATAAATAGCTGCCTCCTTAGCCTCACCAGCAACATTTAGTCTCCCTGTGCAACACATATGTTATTTATAAGGACTAGGTTTTTAGCGTCTTGATGAATTTATTGAGGTTTATAGGAAATCCCAGGATGACTTTAAATTAGAAAGGTTAAGTATACCATTTGTGTTACTATGAACAATAGTAGCAGTCCCTCATTAGTTAGCATAAACACAAGTGTACTGTTTTTATGGTCCCTCAACGAGTGAACCCTCACCTTTTCCATAAGAATATTCACTCTCTATGCAATATAAACCATTTATCCAGGTTTTTCCTCCCTGGGTATCTATTTATGCATGCATCTATTTACTGAGGTCTTCCCAGGATTGGAATAGGTGAAATACACTATTTATGTGTTTTGACTTAAATTCACCATATTTTTCCCTCAGTATACATGGATGTAGTGGATTGTATTTCTGTCCTCACTACACCACGAATCTGACTACTGTTGTTGGCAGCAATAGTCAGTTCTTGTTGTAAACAGTTCTCTGCATTAATCTGGGGTAACAGAAATGGAGAGAAATAATGATTGAATGTGATCGGCTATTCCCCAAAGTGAAGAGGTCAAAGCTGTTTTCCTAATGGTCATTACTGCTTTTCTGCCTCACATCTGGCTGTCTACCCTGTTCAGTCCAGTGAGTCATATTCACTGTGGTTTCAACTAATTGCATTCCTGCTAATAAACAATAACCGACCAACAAATATTCATTCAGAACTCACAAGGACTGGCAAGTGCCATAGTTGAGTGCCGCCGTGCCCTCTCCAAGGCAAACAAGCCACTGACTTGGCACTGAATCTTTGTCCATTAGTGTTATTATGGCAATTATTCTTATGCGTGCATTGTAATGAGGTTGTTATACATGGACATTGTGCAGGCATTGTCCTCCCCATGGCCAGAGAAAGAGATACTGAAGATGAGCAAGCGGCCATCTCATCAACAGATGCGACACATATGCCATTACAACATCCTCTGTTCATTACATCCATGTGGGCAAGGCCTAGGCCGAGATAATGTGGGTTTATTGTGCATTTTCTCTGCAGTATACCCTCAATTTTGCATAATTGAAATTAGTATAAGCTGTTGCCAGTGTAATCACTGAATATGTCATCTTTTGTGATGTTATGTACTTTCCTGAAGGGGAAAAAGAATACAGCAGTGACAGCTGACAAAGATACGAAAAGGGGCTATATGGACAGGCGATTAATTATTTTGGACTCTAAAATTGCATCTCACCATGATTGCTTGTCAATACTGAATTTGTACTCTAAAACGATGTGAAGTCATGCCACTGCCAATTTGTCCATTCCTCTCTGAAGAATGTTTATAGTGCCCTTTGGTCGTGGGGTTGTTTGGGACGGATTTACAGTTTCTGCTGCAGCCTCGCTCTGTCTGCAGTTGAAATAGATGTGGTATGAGTGGATTTGTTTTATGTTTGGGTCCCATTTTCTCTCTGTGCCACTCATGTTTGAGATTTATGGATAGTTTCTGCATAATTCATAAAAGAAAAGTGCTAGAATGTATGTAAATGCAGCTATTTGAATTATGAGATGGGAGGACGTAAATGTGTTGGATGGGCTTTTACAGCACTGTCTGATCTAACCCGTTGTGTTTTTATATTTTATTTTATTTTTATTTATTTATTTATTTTTTTGCTCTCTATTTGAAATATGTATAAGGTATTACATAGGCTATCTAGATAGGCTTCCCTCCCTCACAGTTAAGCTGCCGCCAAAAACACTCCCTCTAAGGGCAGCTTATGGAAATGAGCAGCTGTTTGCATGTTATGAATTTCATATAAACTAAATGCTGGGTGATTCAATAATAAAACTTGAGAATCATTTGGACTTACTGCTCATCTGATTGAAGTTTGGGTATATAATTGAATGCAGTTTTTTTTTTTGTAATGGTGATGGTGGGTTAGAGGACCGGCTGTCAGACAATATTCAATTTTTTATATTGACTTTATAAGAAACAGATTACAGAGCTATGCTTAGAGACAAATTATTTACCCTGTCAATAAATATATACAACCATCTGCAGTGCACACTGACAGACTCAGATGTAATTGGTTTGGCAGGCATGTTCCTGTGTTTTATGAAGCCTTATTAGCACTGTGTAGAAAAAAAAAAGAGAAAAAAAATCAATGCAGGTTAGACTGTAAAAGGGGTCTATATTTCACAACAGGTTATCCAGATCAACTTTGAGGAGTTCGACTTGGAGATTGGGTACGATTCACTCACCATCGGAGATGGAGGAGAAGTAGGTGACTCCAAAACAATAATACAAGTGTAAGTACTGCATATACTGCTTTGCATAACATTATAACACATCATGCCATAATAATGCAGATGCAGTCAAATCTTATTGTAGGTCAGAATATTTTACAGCTATTTTGACTGATTTCTAGATGAAGATTGCGCCATGACACAGAATGAATGCAAAGTACTTTGAATGCTGTATGTTAAATGTACACAATGTACACAAACATATTAATGCATAATATTTCCATTTTACGAGCCTGTATAAGGTATGCATTATTATGTGTTTTGATGGGTTTTACCTCTGAATTTGTGATATGTTGTCATCTAGCTATTTTGACAGTTAAATTCTAACTCAGTCACAATTCATATTTCTTAGTAATATTGTATGTGACTTTACACTTTCTAAACATAACACTGTGATGATGGGAAATTTGACGGTTGGTTTTTGACACCGCTGGGTCTTTTTTGTGGCCATATCTGCAGGCTGACAGGGAGCTTTGTCCCAGACCTGATCGTCAGCATGTCCCATCAGATGTGGCTTCATCTCCAGTCTGATGAGAGTGTGGGTTCGATCGGCTTCAAGATCAACTATAAAGGTACACAGACTTTAGTGGCGATACCATCTTTCACTGTCTGTATCCATGCCTCTGTCTCTGACAGTGCCAGCCAGTCAGGCAGTGAGTCTGTTTTTTTCTGCCTGCCTACCTGCCTGTCTGTCTTCCTGTCTGTCTGACTCTCTGTTTCTCTCTCGAAAAAGTCCTGAACTACCACCCCAGACTCTTCACCTGCACTTTTATAGATAATGGTAAAGAAAAATTAATAAATAAAGCTACCTCAAAGTACTTGGCTGGACTTAATCCTCTACTTTTCCCCATTTCCCCCCCTCTCCCTTCTCCCTCCGCTTCTCTGCTCTCCTGCAGAAATTGACAAAGAGAGTTGTGGTGACCCTGGTACACCTCTGTACGGCTACCAGGAGGGCAGTGGCTTTTTAAACGGAGATGTTCTGCGCTTTGAATGCCAGTTTGGATTCGAGCTGATCGGGGAGAGGATGATAACCTGCCAGAACAACAATCAGTGGTCCGCTAATATCCCCATCTGCATATGTGAGTTGCATGCAATGCTTTTTCCCATGCCAGCAAATGAAGCAATTACTTATGTGCCTGGAAAGTTCACAGTGACAGTACTAAAGGATTAATTACACTAAATGGCTATCCGGCATATTGTACGTTTGTAAACAGGCTTGCACATGATCTAAAATGGGAAATTGATAACATATGGATGCCATATTATATTTGGGTTTACTTAAAAGAGAAAGCGAAATCAAGGTACACACAGTCACATATAGAAATACTCCAGAGAGCAAAAACATGTACCCTGTACTTCTTCCTTTATCATGACAACCAAAATCCCTCTTGTGAGCCTCAATTGCAAAATATACCTAACCCATATCCATAACAAAAATCTAGAACCCTCCGTTTCTCCAGCTTAACTGTGTCCAGGGGGACAGTGTGCAATATTCCTTTGTGCCCATATTTCTATATTTCTGCATTTTTTGTACGCTAATTCTTCTCCTCCCTCTTCCTTACAGCTTCATGTTTCTCCATCTACTCAGCACCCATGGGGACAGTGCTGCCTCCTGATTTCTGAGCTACTTATACAGCACTGACATTGTTCTATACTGATCTTTGTGTCTGATCTTGTTATGTCAGAATCTACAGTGCAGATTGTCATGTGAGAGTTGAGTGGAGCTGTAAAGCAAATTGGCTCACCGGGGATATTAAAGTTTTTTTTTTTATTTTTTAATCAAATCTAATCCATTTCCTTCCTCTCTCATACAGTCCCGTGTTTTTCCAACTTCACGGCGCCCATGGGGACGGTGTTGTCTCCGGACTACCCAGAGGGTTATGGGAACAATCTCAACTGTGTATGGCTGATCATCTCTGAACCTGGTTCCAGAATCCACTTGGCCTTCAATGACTTTGACCTTGAGCCGCCCTATGATTTTCTCACTATCAAAGACGGGGACCAATCAGGAGCCACGATACTAGGACGCTTCTCCGGGGCGGAGGTTCCTTCCCACCTGACGTCCAACAGCAATGTGCTTCAGTTGGAGTTTCAGGCAGATCACTCCATGTCTGGGCGTGGGTTCAACATCACCTACAGCAGTGAGTGATTTATGGAGTTTATTAGATGAAAAGGAAGCATGTATTCAACATATACTTCACACTCGGGAGCAACATCATTTAATTTAAACTGTCTAGAACAGGGGTTTTCAAACTTATTCATTTTCTGGACCACCAAGTTGACTTTTATGAAACTACAGACCCCTGTTTGAAGAGATTTTCTTCCAGAGACCCTGATATGAAAAGGCATTGATGTCATACTTGAATACTGACAAATAGATTCAAAGTTGTGAAATCATATAAAAACATAATGTTAAAATAACCGCTCAATTTCTAATGAATTAAAATGTAGTGAAATTAAATTATTCTTCATTTTGCTTAGGACCCCGTGGAAATCCCACAAGCCCTATCTCATTACAACAGGTAGTGAATAGTGCTAGTGAATAGTGAGGTATGGCATCCCCCAGGGGTTGCCATACCTCACTTTGCAAACCACTGGTCTAGAATATCATAGTAAATCTATGGTATCCTCTTTATTCCTTTTGTGGTGCAAGATTGATGGTGTATGTGGTGTATGAGGGTCAAGGTGGAATTTATTGATGTTAGTAAATATCACTACTGACTGCACCAGCACCACACCTTTCAAATTATTCTTCTACTGATATAGTGCCATTTACTGTTTTATGATAGCAGCAAAATCTTTAATACCAAAGCACCAAAATAATCAAATTTATCTTAATAGGGATTTGGATATGTTATTTAGGGTGGTTTCATATATAGTGGTTTTTAAACAAACCAATCTCAGTCCACTTTAAGTGAACTCACTGAAAAAGAGATCAGTTGCTCACACTGTACGTGTACTTGAAAGAGGACTCAATAGTTTTTCTGGTCCACTGAAGCCTCTTTAGTTGCGACCAGCAGCTCTATAGCTCACTCTGTTGGTCGGTCAGTTGGTCCATAAAAATTTCCCACCCTCTGGCGGCTGTAGTTTTTGCCCAAGGAGGCTGAAATTTGGCATGGAAGTAAAATGTTTGTGAGGTTGTGTGTATGTGCATGAATACATGCATGTGTGAGTGCATGCATGTATGTGGTCACAGCTTTTTTTTATTTTTTATTTTGCTGGCATTTCTGCTTTATTGGACAGTGACAGTAGAGAGAGACAGGTAAGACAGGGCAGAGAGAGGGGATGACATGCAGCAAAGTCCCTGGGCTGCTGCAACAAGGACTAGCCTTAATGGCACATGCTACACACTCTACCAGGTGAGCCACAGGGGCACCCCCTGGTCCACTGAAGCTTTGATGAGGTGTCAGTTCACTTCCTGTTTACACCACTGTTTTGAATTATAGCTAGTTTTCAGAGGGAGCAAGATGGCTTCCTGCACACATTCTTATGGTATATTTGACAGTTTTAGCCCACAGAGATAGTGAAACTGAAATCAGAATTTCTTAGATCACATCCGAACACAAAGTGTCTGTGGAAAATGAGGAAGAGACTTACATGTAGGTGAAGTGTTGTGCAGCAATATCAAAATCAGCTTCTTTTAATGCTGGTTACACCTCAACTCACACATGTAAGGTACGCATCCAATAACAAGAACTTCACAAATCAACAAGGAAATCACAAATCAGTAGTATCATACTATCATTACTATCATCATATTGCTAAAAATAATTCACTCTACTACACTTTTTGGCTTTACTACTAGTTCTTCTTGTGCTATTGGTGTTGCTGCCACTAATTCCTTCTTCTGTTGGTCTGCCTCTGGCCTCGTCCACCACTAGCAGTCATCACGCTTCTTGTTTTTAGCTGCGAGTATAGCCATGAGTTACTGCTATTGTGCCTGATCAGTGTGATCACTGGACCCCCCCCCCAAAACAAAAAAAAACAAAATGGGAAGTGAAGTAGGGATGCTGTTTTGTTCACAGCATCCAAATCAATGAGAACTTGAAGGGAACTCAGGCCACCTTCTGAGGAGGCGTGAGTGTGTTTAGTTTCTGGGGGTTTGAGTTTGTTTGGAGTGTTCACAAATGTTGCAAAAAATACTCACTAGTCCCTCTCAATTCACTTGGAAGGTTGATATGGACCAAATGTGAAAACACTGTTAAAGGGCAAATGAAAGCAAATAAGCAAAACAAATAATATGCCAACGCCAAGGAGGTTGTTGGTTTGAATACGGTTTGTTTGTGGTTTGCCTTGTAGTTCACTTCATTTGTGCATTGTGAACACAAAGTGGCTCCAGTCCTCTATGTGTTTTGTTTTACCCTTGAGATTTGCCATACATACTGTATGCAGCATGGACAGTAACCATGGTAACCACACACGGTCAAATACGTAGAGGAAAATGGCAAGTCATAGCGAGGGAGGGGTCGTGTGGCATCACCACCGGTGCGTTAATTGAAATATGGGGTGAGGGCAGCATCAAAAGGCAGATGTCTTCTACCCACAGAAACATAAAAAAAAAATAATAATAATGATAATGCAGTTTGCAGAAAAAATCCTGAGGTTCTTTTTCATGCTTCTGGTATTTCACTGAAATTCTGCTGTCCCTCTCTTTGTTTCTCATTGGCTTCTTAAGAATGCACCTCAAAACAATTATAAAAAAATTTGCAGTGGTCATCTTAAAGAAAACATATAAACAAAACAATACAATGTTACACTGGGGATTGGCTTCTAATGGAGTTGTGGTGTGGTCAGAAGGTGCTCTGAGATCGCATCAGTACTTGTGGACCAGAAAAGTGAGCTGAGTCCTCTATAAAGTCCGCCTACAATGTGAATACAACGAGGACTGAGTTTATTTTGGGCTTGTTCACTTTTTAGTTGACTTAACAAGAACTGAATTTGGTTTGTAAAAGAAACAGTCTGTGAAAACACCCTATACTGTCTGAATGTGTATTTTAACCTTGTTGAAAAACAATTGTCTGGTGCTTTTCATGTTCAGGGAGATCCATTATAGCAGGAAAACTACTACAGTGTGCACCAAGCAAACCTCAAGTGCCTCAAGTGAAAAAACAGTATTTCAAGCAATGCATACAGTACCTAAGTCTTTGAGTACAATAGCACAGTAATTCCCTTTTAACTCAGCGAAGGCACAACAAGCTGTTAGGCTATGTCACTCTCAAGTGTACAAAGGCCTGTATAAGGTATTTTATTTCTCTTTTCTCTCCTATAGGCAGCAATGTACAATTCCCTTATCTCCCTACCCCTCCAAGACCTCATTTTTCATTCACAAAAGAGTTCCTCACTGGATCTTGCTCTCTTTGTTCTCATTACAAGCGTTTGGGCGTAATGAGTGCCCTGACCCTGGCATCCCGTTGAATGCCAGACGCTTTGGGGATAGTTTCCAACTGGGAAGCTCCATCTCTGTGGTATGTGAGGAAGGCTTCATCAAGACGCAGGGGGCTGACACCATCACGTGCCATCTGGAGGAGGGCAAGGTGATGTGGAGCGGACTCATACCCAAGTGTGAAGGTACTGCACTGGAATAGCTAATAACTGTTAGGGGGGGATGTATAAGTATTGAGTTAGGAAGAAAGGGATAGAAACAAACAGGGAGGAAATATTTGAGTGAGAAAGTGAGTGGGATATGTGTGGTACACTCATACCTATCTCTGAAGGTGGTGTCATATATGATCCACATTGCATAACAAAACCAACAAAAAATAGTTAAAACATAAAACTGGAATTTTACCAGTATCGAAGTTGAAAAATGAAAATTCCAGCTTTTTCAAGAAGATAGCTCACTAAAAAAATACAACACAGCAGGCTTCCTTGCAGTCACCTCAGATTACAGGCCATCTGAACAAGGCTACATTTATCTTGCTGTATTATTACCAGATGTTTCTTTAACCTTAGCCCTTTGGTGACTCATACAGACAGTGATTTTTCTTTCAGTGTCTTTTTCACAAAAAGATTACTGTGTTGGTGACGTCTGTAAAGCAACAGCATCTTTCCATCTCTCCTCTCCTCTCCTCTCCTCCCTACATTTGTTCTTCCCCCCACCTTCCACTCTGCAACCTCTTTATCTTTATCCTCTCCATCCCTCCCTCCCTCCTCCCTCTTGTCTGCCCCTGCAGCTCCTTGTGGGGGCCACTACTCAGGGCCGTCTGGTGTCA
>OMKZ01015020.1:0-18120 GCA_900302535.1 Neoniphon sammara | reverse complement strand
CTCTCCCCGGGGTGGCCGGGCTACTACAAAGACTCCCTGAGTTGTGAGTGGGTCATTGAGGCCGAGCCAGGACGCTCTGTCAAGATCAGCTTTGACAGGTCTGTATGACACCGCTGCAACAACTCAGCCATGGACAGATGGATACACACACGTTCAAAAAGATACAGACTAAACTGGAGACAGCAGGCACTCACAGGCTCACACAAATACACAGACCGTATGCTAGTGTATGTTAGAACTCGTACACTCGTGTGCACACAGAGGCATAGGCTTGCTTAAACACACATGCATGTGTTTGCATGTGCACACACATGAAACATTCACCTTTAACCTTGGAAGTTAGAAATAGAAAGTCAGAGGAGGTGGAATGCCGACCTGGACCTAGTTTCCCAAAATTTTGAAAGCCTCAAGAAATGCTTTATTTCTCTCACCAACTCCCACTCGCTTTCTGAGAGAACTGCAATAAAAAGAAAAAAAAGTCTTATTTTAAGACATATATTTCTAAACATAAAACAGATAAACCATCAAATGTTCATTTTTACAATCACTGGTTTCTCACTGCTGTGACACAGTTTTGTAAAGAACTGAAAGAAAAGAACTGCTTTGGTTATCGATGTTTTGTGAAACAAACCTAGATATTTTTCTCACTTCAACAAGTTTGAATGAGCTAAAGTTTTTTTTCCGATTTTTCCTATGTAGGATGTAGTTATATAGATCTGAAGTTATGTTTGTTTGTTTAAGCAGATTTTCCCCCTCATTAACAATGTTTAAAGGTTGTTTTTCTCCCACCTTATTGATAGATATTGAAACTTGGTGCTCATGTCACTTGTTCGATGTGGAGACCTGGAGGCATGAACAGATCCATGCTGGGTCAGATTTATAAGAACACATTGATCTCATCTTTTCACAATAATTGTAGTAATTGCTGTGCAAGCCAGTTCTCCTCATTTAATAAATTAGAATAGTTGCACTGTGGACATAACAGGCAATATGGTTTCAAACTGTCCAATCTGTCAAATTAGAAGCACTGAATTTGATTAGAAATAATTGCATGTACTCCCTCTAACTCTCTCTTGCTCTTTCACTTTCTCTCTGTGTCACCCTTTCCCTTTTTTTTGCACTTTTAATTTCTGCCAGGTTTCAAACAGAGCTTAGTTATGACTTCCTGGAAGTGCATGATGGCCCCAACCTGCTCTCACCTCTGATTGGCTCGTTCAATGGGACCCAGGTTCCTCAGTTCCTGTTTAGTAGCAGCAACTTCCTGTACCTGCTTTTCACCACTGATAACAGCCGGTCCAACAGTGGCTTCAAGATCTTCTATGAAGGTAAGAGTACCTGTATGCTACCTATTGCCTGTTTGCACTGTAAAATGACTATCTATGCTAATATATGTAATGATATTTAAATAATTTAATTTATTCCTGTTTTTTTCTGAGATAGCTGAGCAATTTCAATTTAATTTAAACTGGAGATGTCAAATAAAGGAAATAAACGGGTAGATGTCCAAGTAGGTACTGGTATCAGAGATGAAAAATGGCATGCTCTTCTTCTAACATTTATAAAGAGAAGTGTTTCTTTTTTGTGTCTGTCTGGACCAAAAAAATGTGTTGAGGGCCTATTTGGGTGGTGACAAGACAAAAGCATCAGTATTATTATTAAAAGCTTGACTGATGTTTTAATGAGCCTGGGTTAGGGTGAGACGGAATTTATTTAATTTGGGAGCTGAGATGGGAAACA
This sequence comes from Neoniphon sammara, assembly GCA_900302535.1. NCBI lineage: Eukaryota > Metazoa > Chordata > Actinopteri > Holocentriformes > Holocentridae > Neoniphon > Neoniphon sammara. The sequence continues at coordinate 16,383 of OMKZ01015020.1, read as the reverse complement.
CAAGAATTTGACTGCAGACATTTAAACAGAGCTTGTTTCAGGGTAAAACCAAGGTCTTCCCTGCGATTGTGAAGCTTAGATTTTACCCTCAGTATAAACAGACTAAGATACTTTAATGTATCACCATGCTTCTGGTATTAAAGTAGATTACAAAATATAAATTGATCCACAGTTGTTGCAGTTTCAGCAGTAGTTTAAAAACCCTGCTATTAAAAAGGCCTGCTGTGTGAGAGGTTAGAGGATGGCTTCCAAGAGAAAGGGAAGCCAAATCTTTGGGCATAATCACTGTTAGATCTTAATTAATGTAGGCTATTGAATATACCTTGTGCCAAGGATAGGCTTAATCTGGGTTTAGGGAAACAGCTGAATAGAGAAAAATCAAAAACAAACAACTGATTCAGTACTTTTCAAATAAAGAACTTTAAAAAAACACATAAGTTGAAAGAAAAAGAGTCTCATTGAATTAGGGTTGGGCGATATCCTTCATAGTCAGATCGCCCTATTTTCACTCTGTGAGATTACCAGTATCCGATTCGATCGTCCAGTGACGGAGGGGCGGGAGAAGTGACAGTGACTGTTGGTTAAGCAGTCAGTTATGTGGTGTTGCATAAATGAATGAGAAAATGCATTAATAAGATGTTTAGGAGTGTGTGTGTGTGTGTGTGTGTGTGTGTGCGTGTGTGTGCGACACCGCACGTGTTAGTGTCGCAAGTGTTGGTTATGGGGTGTGCTGGGGGATGTTGACATGAAACTATGGCGGGGCAGATTAAACTGCTAGTTTAACACATTAATGGGAAACCCTGCGAGCCCAAATGAGCCAAATATCATCTTGACAATGGCAAAGGAATCGACTATTGGCAATCACTCTGAACATCCTTGATCCCCGAGATCATCATCTATCGGCACAACCCTACCCTTTTGTCAACAAAGGGCTCCGGCAAGTTGTCAGGAGCCAGGATCCTAGACATTGCCTTACGCCCTCACTGGCATCTTTGGTGAGGTACATATGGACCTGCGCCAAATCCCACTCATTATTCCTGCTCCCTAGGTCCTTTTTCTTGGTTACTTGAATCCCCTCTTGCACTTTGCTTCAGTCTGGGACAATGGTAGCCTGAAGGTTAGAGAAGCAAGCTTGTGGAGAAAAGCTGGTTTCAAGCGCTCCAACTGGCTGGGAAAATTGGGCAGGAGAAGAGATCTATTAGCTCTCAGCAGTACAGAACTGAATGTCCCGAATAACTACAGTCTGGCCAAGAGCTCCCTGTTCTCTGGGGATCTAGCGTTGTAAGCTTTTCTTTTCTTTCCATATTATTATGCATGGAGCGGTAGTCTTAAAATCAATTTAAAAAATACTCTGGATATAGTGTGATCTACTTCCACCGCTAGCACCACTACTGCTGTCACTCAAATGTAATTCATAAGACAGAGTTTGTTATTAGATCTGTATTATTGACTGAAAGTAGGCCACAAGTGCCTTTGTCTTATTATGTTTCCCTCTCAAGTGCATTTCTCTTTTGTTGATGAGGCTATCGAAAAGCAATAACACTAAGATCATATTAGCTTCTTCTCTTGCAATTTAGAACATATCTTATTGTTGAAATGCTTTGGGGAAACCCAACACAGTTCATTTGTAAAATCGGTATTACAAAATAGTATTATTGTAAATTATGTAATGAATAAACTGAGGCAGTGAAACATTGCATCATTTCCTTTGTGTGTAAAAGATAACATAGGTCTATCTAACTGCAAAGAATACATCAACCTGTAATATAATTATAATATAATTATATACACACCTATATAAGCTCTTTATGTAGTTTTCGATAATGTCACTAATGGAGCACAATTGTAATTATTTATTTTTTGGCAGGCTTTTTTTTTTTATTAGTGTCTGCTTGTTTTAAAATCATGAGGGATAAAGGTTAATGAAGGGGTTGGAGCTTTCACTTTTTTCCCCCCTCCAAATTCAGTGAATATTTTTCTGAACATGTGAAGTGACTTTTCTTATTCAAAATATCAACAAGTCAAGGAGAGTAAAACAAGAATGCTTCTCATAGTAGGCCTTGCTCTACAAAGCCCAGGTTAAAGACTGTATGTAGAATTGTCACTTTAATTTAGTTTACACTATTGTCAGTGGTTCAAAAGGGATAGAGGATGAACTTCTAATCTGTTTATTATCCATTTGGTTTATTGTTGCCCACTGTATTCAGCTCAGTGTTGCTATGCTACACTGCTGTTGTGGCAGGATGCAGCTAAAATGAGCTGTTTTTCTATTATGTCTCCGTGGCTGGGTTTTGTCAACCAGTTCACTGAGTTATTATGAATCAAGGACTTAGATTTTCTGCTGTTGGTATGTTTTATTCTATATACCCCCCCTGTAAATCTATGTATACATAACCCAGTACCACATAACATTATCCCACTGAGCTCAATTTATTGATCATCTGGTCTTTTGGCCAAAGCCTTGCTAACACACATCAATAATTGGTCAACATGCTCTCCTATAAAATTCATTAACCTTGATGATAATAATCTATAGCTCACAAACTCTAGAGTACAACCCACATTGATCTCTTTTAGCAGTGTTGCACTTTGCATCATGCTTCTAGTAACATTATCATCAAGGCCATCCTTTGTAGGCATGAGTAATTTCTGCAGGTCCTTTCATAGAAATACTTATCTTGACTGACTTCTTAGAAGTCATTAAAATCACTGTTTGCCTGTCTTACAATTAATTGCATTAATGTGTTTTGCTCAGTGAGGAGCTGTGTGTACAGTGCTGCTTGGGGAGGAGGGTGAGGGGGTGGGTGCAGGTTTTGTTTTTGTTTTGATTTTGATTTGCCATTCACCTTTGTACCTACAGGGCTGCTATTGCACATAAATCTTGCATTGTGCACTGTACCTTTAAATCCACTCATGCTGGGCTCACAGCTGCTGATGCCAGACAGACACCCTACAATGGACAGGATACTATTTGCTGACATGTTTAAAGCCTTTGACTGGGTCAATCACATAACATGGCGGCCGCAACAGAAATTGGACTGGGCCCAGGTTTACTGTTTGGACAGCCACAGGAAGGAAACAAAGGGTGATGGCTAGGTGAACATGCAGCTTGATTAACATCCATCCTGAATTAGCATATCTTTTGAAATGTAGAATAATACAAACACTGTATGTTTATGGCTGAAGAGTGAATCTGGGAGCTTGGCTAATTCCTTGGGTAGGAGGGACATTCCCTTTATCCCAAATCCTGCGTTTAGTCATAAGCTACAGACTGAAGATATGGATGGTCTGGTCTAGCACCCTCATTCTCTGTGCCTCTAGATGCATAAATGGACCAAGAGACAAGATGCTGGACTGGAATGTGCAGAGCACAGGGCTTGCTTTTAAACTGAAAATATATATGCTAAAAATAAAATGTATTTGTCAAAATTCTCATTTTAACAAGGAGCAAAAATTTATTTATGATATCAAAGTACATTATAGCTTTTACTGTATGTCAGAGTTATGAGCTGACTGACTGTCAACTTAGGGAGGGATATAAATATAAATAGATGGATGTATAGATATAGACTCTGAAATGCAAAACAACAAATTACCAAATTCTGATCATATGTTTCCTTCAGTATTCTTATTCTTTTGTTGTTGCCACAATTATTTTGATCACCAGCAATCACTAGCTAGTGCTTGTTTACACATGACTGACAGATTGTGATTGTGATTGACATCCAGTCTGCTTCCAGAGACCTTGTAGGAACCGTTTTTGTTTTCTATGATTGTGATTCTGTGTTGTGTACTGCCTCTCTGTGTTGTGCCATATAAATGCCGCATACGGTAGAAATGGCTTGACTCAGGGCTTGCAATACCGTCGCTACATTTGCTTATTTTTGTCCAGGATAGCCTACACACAAATGAACTGATAACTGCTTACACAACTGTTACCAGTCCGTGCCTCAAATCAGCATACTTTTAGTGCATCAAAAAAGAACAAGCAACCCTATTTGGAAGATGTCCAAGAAGCAGTCCTGGAAATCATAGGCAAAATGGGGGCATCTCTCTGCAGCTTGCATCACTGCAAATTAAGAGGAAGCCAGTACCACTTCAGCTGATTCTAGGAGCAAAAATACTGTTACGAGGAACAGAACTGGGGATGTGGCACATGCATATAAAGGATCAGAGTATATTTGTTCAGTTTTGCAGAGGTCATACCCCCAATTCTGGCTCCCGATGAAAATATTGCCCTCTTCTTCCTCTCACCACCTAGACCATCCACAATTTGACCTTTTCCCAGTGGGTAACTTGTTTAAATTTAACAAAAGGGGATAGTAGGGAGATGAAAGATTGTTTTCTTTAATACCAGACAAGCAGGCAGCTCTATCAAGGTTGAAAGAAACTGTCAAACATCACAGCAGTCAGACTCCAAGTTATAAACTGCTTCTCTAAACAGTGCAACAGTTAAGTTTTCGTGAATGCCTCAACTCCATCTCGTTATAAAACTAATAGCTGTGCTATTGTCTGAAATGTCTCATTGTTTCTGTGCTGTATCTGGTGTACGTTTTAAAATGACATGTCATTTTTTTCCTTTTTCTGTGTAAGCAGTGAATGTTAATAATTAAAGTTAAAATCAAAGTCAAAGTAAATCTCTTACTTTGGGAAACTGCAACTTGCTTACTCTATTATGTATGCGACCTGAAATCTACCTTTGTTATAATGATTGTTATGACATCAAAGGTACTGTCAGCAGATTTTTTTTCTTTGTGTATAAATGTGGCCTAGAAATTTTACTGTGATTGCAAAAATAGAATTGTCATTTCATGTTTCATGAATATTGTATGACTTAAATATACCTGTGTAGCTCCACAGTCATATTTTATTTGCATAAGTGAGAACAGACCTCCTGTATTACCACACTGTATAAACAATTGAACATATTTGTTAGAATTTGTTACAATATATTACAGAATGGAAGTTCTCTAAATAGCCTTTCTAATAATAATATGTAACTACTTAACATCTCACTAATTATGCAGATGTTAGAGTGTAACAAGTTAAACACAATGTAACTGTGTTGCTAGGGGAAGTGACAAAGTTTCATGCTGTTTATCCTTTATCGATGTTAAATTGTTGTTATGTTTGGTATCATTGGGCACATTTTGAAATTCACAGTGTGAGCAATTGACAGACTGTTGTATTTCATCGAATACATGTAATATTTCATGTAATATCTCAATAGCGCCAATAAGAATGAACAACCATGTCATAACCTATGATGACTCAGCAGTTTAGCTAGCTAAAATAGACTCACAGGTAGGCAAGTTTAACATAACAGGGTTCTTTAAAAATATGTATACAATGCATTAAAAATGAACAATATTCATGTGGCATTTGTTCATGAAAAATAAAAAGCAAGTAGTACATTTACTGCCAAAAGAGACTAATAACAAAAATTCATCAGCAAGTGTTTATACCTCACTCACTGTATTTTTATTTATTTTTTCCATAAATGTCAAGAGGTGATAGCTAAGTTAGCATTATCCTAGCTGACATTTACTTAGGCAATTCATGTGTTTACACACATCTTTTGTACACAAAAAATGCAACAAATTGAATTAAATATCTCATCCCACAGAGAATTAAAAATATCATTAGCTTGTTTAAAAGCCAGAAGAACATAATGAGAGGCAAGGCATTGTAACTCTCTCAGGCTTTGAGCTGAGAACAGGATGGATGTAAACAAATACTTGTGGCTCCTTAGCAGTAAACACTGGTACACATGGTGGTGAATACAAACACCTCAATGAGCAAATGACCAATGCAAACATTTTAATTACACAACACATCACAACACAAATACTGACCTCAAACATTTGTGTGCTTCATGCACATGTAATTAATTTTGGACTGTGTGATGGTGCAGAAAAACACTTTATACAAGGCATTTGAAATTTTATAGGATATAGAAGATTTTTACTGTGCAAACTCAAGAATAGCTTTGGCCTCCAAGACAGAAATCTAACCATATAGTTATGAACAATTTAAGGCAACCAGTTGACAACTGCCCGGTTATATTAGAACTTGAACATACCAGGATATCTTGGGAAATAAAATGGTGTGGGAAATACTTGATCCAACTTTCAATACTTTCTGCTGGCAAATATCAAAACACCTCATATTTTATAAGCTTTCATAGCGCTCATTTACATAATATTGTTAAACATTATATATCACTCAACAACCCTTATGTTAAGTGCTGAACAATATGTAATTATTTATTTTACTGTAATAAATTTATAACTTAATATAGCTATTTCAACATTCCTCAGACAGTCTAAACCACTACAGACCAAACATCACTGTCAAGAACTAGAGTCCAAAACAACTATACACACAAGTATGATTGATTACCCCTCACTCCTAGTTCCTAGTTTTCTGTTGGAGCAGCACTGTGGGCCTTTTTTAATCTGGGCATATCTCTATATGCGTTTCATTTTCCAGTCCCATGGCAGAGCAGTGTAGTGCACATAAAACAATATTCAAGACATAACCCTTTGATTTTTTTTCTCTCTAGTTGTCACATTGGACACATACTCCTGTATGGATCCTGGTATCCCGGTGAATGGGCTGCGGTTAGGCCATGACCTCTCTATCGGCTCCACGGTTTCCTTCCAGTGTGACCCCGGGTACCGGCTGAGCCATGAAGAACCGCTGGTTTGTGAGAAGAACCACTTCTGGAGCCACCCACTACCCACCTGTGATGGTATGTATGAGGCATCCTGCACTGGATTGCACATTATGTTCACTCAATAGTTTTGACTGTTGCAGATCTGCATGTGTGTATGAAGACCCTTTGTGTATTTGATCTTATAGTACATTGATTTAGGGCTGGGTGTTACGACCTGAAATCCATATCACGATTAATTGTCACATTTACCTCAGTATCAAGAAAAGTATGAAGTATGAAGAGAAAACCACTTGATCATTATGACTCTTTGTGTAACCATTTATTAAACATATTCAATAAATATTAATACTTGTAAATCCCTGAATAATGTTACTGAACTAAAAAAAAGTAAAACAGACTATTTCAATCCTTCAACCCCGTGGTGTATGGGATTGTGCTTTTATAAGTGTAGAGGGGACCTGGACAGCAGGTTGAGATCTCTACATGTTTATATTTCATCTGTAGTGCTTCCGTTCAGCATGAAGCAGCCAGGCACAAACAGGCCCAAAGAAAGAAAGTTATGAAACAAGCCCAAAGAGCTGCAACTCCTTACTTGCTTAATTTTAGGAATATGTAAGGAAACAAAAAACACATCTGCCGCCGCCTCTGTGAAATCCCCACAAGAGGCTGGCTGTGCGGTGTCTCCAACGGCTGTGAGAAGCTGCAGCACCGCTGTCAGCACTGATGACCATCTGGGGAATGTCGCAGGTGGCAGAGAAACCTGATTATTAAGAAGTGCATACCGGGGTTTTGAGTAATCAGAGAAAGGTAACACATGTAAACTTGTTACCCGATTTCCTGCTATAACCCAGTTTCTCATAATAATCTGGTATCCTCTATGCATGTAAACGAGTGTCCATTATCTGGCGTCCTCTGTTTGAAATAAAGGTACGGTCAAGACAGTGCGAGCTGAGTGATTTTGATTAGTTGTTTGTAGTTATGCTGAGATGCGATTGGTAGTTTCAGGCACCCAAACAAAAGGGCCTATGCAAGAGAAGAATTACTTTACAGAAAACCCTGACATGGGCAAAATTAGGTCAGTTAGAAAGGGAATCACAATGTCGGTTTTGGTAAAATTTTATTTTGCCCAGCCCTACAATTGTTTATATTGTCTGCTGACAATATAAAATGTGGTCAGCAGTCACATGTGACAGTATATCCAAAACAGACACCAGACATGCCTTTTTCAGCAGCCTCATGCATGACATCCACGACTTCACTAAAATTTTACAAGGGAATTCTGACTCAGACTCATACAACTTTATTTATCCCAATAAGGGCAATTGGTTACCCTCATTTTTAGTTCTGGTCATATTTCCAGTATTCTAATTTGTTGATTTACATGCTCTTTGGGTGATTCTGGGCACTGCATTATGTATCACATAGTTTTTATTATGCTCTTTTTTATTAATTAAAAAGCACTCATTGTTTTATCAATTGCAGCAAATTGGAGCATTTGGACAGACCCCAAAGTACTGCCTTTCTTGTTCATGGGGCATTCTAATACATAGATTCAGGGTATTGAAAGGATATTGATTTAATAATCAATCTAGTTGTAATTAAATGTGCTCATTAGATTTACCATAGATTCGCCATTTTTTGCTCATTGAGATGTCAAGACTATTTAAAGGAAATATGCAAAAAAGAGCTTTTGTACCCTTATTCTTACAGAGACATGACAGTGGTAAATGACTGTATTTTAGTCACAAACACTTTTGGGATGCTGCCACTAGTAACTGGCAAGAGGTTTCTAAAGATATATGGATTTGGCAAAAGGTAACTGGAGTCTTGCTGCTGCTGCTTCTGTTGCCATATTTATTCAGGAGTCTCAAAACCAAACAAAACAAAAACAACGCGGCCTGGTTGGCAGAAGGTAACAACACTTTTAAAGCATAAGCTACCAATGGCAGGCAAAACACACAGCAGGTCTAACTGTGAACAAACACTCATCAAAACAGGTTTTACTTGACAAATGGATCCAGTCCATGTCAGAGCAGCTGATTTTGGGTGTTCTGAATCATATACAGCTGGAGTGAGATTATACTGAACTTGAAAGCAGTTTTGTTCATGTCCCTGATAGGAGTTGATATCCCTTGTAATCTGCTTCCATCCTGGTGTGTGTTAGTATAGTTTTGCCTTCTGTGGTGTTCAGCAATACTCTAAGGACAATTGCGGTGATTATTCCAACAGTGTAAAAAATATTAATGTTGTCCCTCTCAGCTGCAAGAAGATTACAATGAAAAGGTTGGCGAAAGGCTGCAGAGATTATTATGGATATGATACACTGTTGTGCAGTGCAGTTTCATCCCAACGGTTGTCCTGAAAATTCATCTTAAATCTCAGAGCGTTTTGTGCCTAGGTGTGTGCCAGACAGGCGCCAAATGCCTTGGCCCTCTGCCCGTGCAGCCTCTAAAGTAGATCCTTTGCCAAGTGTACTCATCCACTTTTAATGACTTTATGTAATTTTGGCTCATTAATAAAATATTTGATAATTTTGTTGGTGGGTGAGGATTCAGGCCTTGATGTGTTGTGCTAGCAGGAGGGCTCAAGGGTGGTAGGAGAGAGGATAGGAGTGGGGAGGGAGGTGTGCAGCTGTGCAGCCTCGGGCATCCCAGTGATCCTCCAAAACATCGCCTGACATTCATTACTTTGAAAATATGTACATGTACAAGAGTTCTACTTCTAATATTTGTCAACGAGAGCTGTTTTGAGGAAGGCATTCAAGCGTTTGGATGTAATGCCGCCCTTAGGGCATTCAGGGCCAAGAACACACACACACACACACACACACACACACACACGCGCACACATATATATACAACAAGGCATGTCAAATTTTATGAATGCTATATTTACACAGCAGTGCCCTTTATGTGAAATGACCTTTTGGGCGGAACACAATGACAGCATGAAAATGGTGGCGGGTTTGAACAATATCCAATTAGACCAGTTAACCTTCAGACGGTTCTAGCATTAACCTCCTGGTCCCCAACAGCCAATGAGGGTAGAGCTTTATCTCATTAACTTCCCGTGATGAGATAAGGAGCTTCCTGGCAGTGAATTGTGTCAATAGTCAACATGCAGAAAGTCATATAAATGAGGTGACAATTGCCATTTCTGCCTTGGAGACCGTTGCTTGTCACCTAGTGAGTGACTAGCTTTACATGTTGGGTTGGAACAGGATTATCTACCCAACCTAACTGAAAAGTAGTTAGGCTGTTGCACTGGGACAACTCTTTATATATGCAAGGAACAGAAACACTTTGAAGTCTCAATCAAAATGGAGCCAGATGCTCTAATCCGCTTAATATGCTTGGGTCAATTCTTATAGAGTAAAAGAAAATTTAGGGTCTCTGTAAACACAGAAGCTGTTGTCCGGTTAGAGATATCTTAAGGAGGGCTGAATATATGGATGGATGAATGAATTGATGAATTATGTATTGGGTTGATAGGTAATAGGGAGTTGGGCTGTTGGAAAGAATAAAAAAACATTATGTTGGCAGAATTACAGGCACTTTATATGAATAGCGAGACAGGATGTGATATGACTCAAATCCATTATTCATTACAATCACTCCTCTGTCTTCAGGTGAAGGATTTATTGGTTCATTTACAATTTTCAATTTTTTTCAGTAGCAATTACCATTCTTTATCTTCCCTTTTACTCAGCATCATGCGGTGGGGATATCAGGGGACCTGGAGGGATCATCCTATCACCTGGCTATCCAGAGCTGTATCCCAGTTCACTGAACTGTACCTGGACTGTAGAGGTCAGCCATGGAAAAGGTAGGAGAGTTTGTTTGAATCCCTGGTATGTTGAACTGTGAAATGGGAATCGAAGTAGATTGTGGGCATATTGCATAACATGGGGTCCATGCAGAACAAGAAAAATAATATTTCCAACAAGAGTGGGACTCAAGGGGAAAGAATACATTTCTTATTTTGGTCCCAGGCTGGTAAAGTTTAAGAACCCATAAAATTATGAACCTCTGTTTATTTAAGAAATTGGCAGTGTTTTTTTGCTTGGTTATAGTCCAAACATATACTTTATTATTATCCACATCAGTCAAGTCAAGTTTATTTGTGTAAACCCCACAGTTAGAGTCTCAAGGGGTTTCACAACGCCCACATTATGAGACAACAAGTGCGCCAATACTTTATGTTCCTGGGTAGTATGCATATTACGCCATGTAGCATCCCTTGGGGGCTACTTCCTTTTTTAATGCTAAAAAGTGATGCAACTTGAAAATAGCACACTGGACTAACAAACAGACAGACAAACATGCAAACAAACAAAATGTGTTGAGTGTTTGGCCCAAGCAGCAGTATGTCCAGGGGAGTAGACAAGCAAATTTAAAAAAAACAACCACAACAGTAGCACACACAGCTGCTATTTGCACAAGAACTATACTCGTATAAGTGAGTAGTGTGCAAAGCATAAGTATTATTTCACTCTGGGAAAGAAAAATTAACAACACTGACTTCTTGTTTATATTTTGCAAGTGGCCTTAATATGATATAAGTGGGGGTAGTACACACCGAAATGTGTATTAGTAAAGGACAAAGCCAGTCTTGATTTTTTTTTGTCTTTTTGTTTGTGCTAAGCATTCAGATTATATCTATCTTTAAATAATTTTTGGCTAGCCAGTCCTACAAGCACGAATGTCTTCATTTCTAATTCCCTCTGTTTGATAAGTATATTTGGTCATATTTTAGTGCCAAGCCTCCTTGTCTTCTGATCTGCTTCCGTTTTTTGGACTGACCAGGGGGGAGGCGGGGGGGCACTGGCACTTAGTGCGGTTATTTTTCCTCCTCTCTCAGTCAAATTTTTTTCTCCCCTCTCCCGTTTTTTCCTCTTGTTTTATCCCTGGCCTGTATTTGGGGCCAGCCTTTAGACTATTTGTTTGTGTCGACCACAACCTCAGCTATCATTAGAGACCCGGCTTTTAATGATGGCTAGATGACCACTACCCCTTGATCCTAAAAAGAAACGGGACACCCTACCCTCCACAGGAACGCACAGAACACAGGGGTAGGGTAAAGTGGTAGGGCTAAGGGCGGAGGTTGGGATTGGGCCATTGACTGCAGCTCATTCAAAGTTTATTGCATGCTAAGAATGTACTATACATACACGGTCCAGTTATATACTAGGTTTTGACCTAGTTTTGATAGTAGTGTCTTCATACTGTCTTTTGTAGTCAAACTTCATTTCCCTACCTTCTGTAGGAGCCATTCACTGCCATTCATATTTGTATGAAAAATATCTGAGTAAGGTAATCCACCATAGAAACAGGCTGGCTTAATTATTTTGTCAAAAATCCTTTTGTTTTATTGTTAGTTCATTGTACTCAAGTGAGACCAAAATGCAAGTAACCACCAGAAAATAATCCCTCTTTACAATATCATCTCTGAAATGTTATTGTCATGTCTATAATTTTTAATTTCTAGCAGAATTGTTAGCGGAGGGTGAACGTAGTGCCAGTTTCAGTTACACTCTGCCTCCCTCGCTAGTTTGAAAACTGCATTGCATTGGGTGGAGAGTGCAGTAGTGGAAAAGGAGTAGGAGGAAGGAGTGTCTTTCATATCAATCTCAATCTTAAATAGAGGTGAACTAAAGTGTGATACTTAAAACATTAAAAGACTTTAACCTACTTTTAAACCCAGAAAATGTTGATTTAGCACTGAAGTATATGTGAACACCTCAAAAAATATGTTGTAGTGTTTCCTATCCTTTCACACCAGGTCGCTCATAAATTTAAAATACAAAATAAAGAAGAATTGAAATTAAAATAGGAAAAAAGAGGAAATATTATAGATGTAGAATAGTTAGATCCACCACACATAAATTGAAGGTCATGAAAACTACTCGTAGAAACAAGTCGACAGGCTGTAACTCAAATTTAGACTGGCATTGTCCTTTAAAGAGTTTTAGTATCTGAGAGATCAGTTTCATTTAGAGCTCTTTTTTATCTGCTGCGCACCCACTTCATGGTTCAGTTAGTTGAGTGAATAGTGAGGGTTACTGTATTAGTTAGACGGCATTTACTATTATACTGTTAGGAGAAAATGGAACCAAATACATTTTTCACCTGCATTTAATGAACAGCTTTGACATTTCAGTTGCTCACCTGGCAGTTTTATTTGTGTGGTATTTATTTATTTTTTTATCTCATAAATTTTATGATATTATTGCAGCACTGTCTTTCAGTTATATGATCAGGAACCAGATCCCCTTGACATTCCTGTTTCTTATCATTGGAAAAGCAAACTGATCCTATCTTAGTGCCGTATGGTGCTCATGTTGTTTTCTCCATGTAGCCTACATTACCATATTTTTTCTATATCCTAGAAAAATACCACATTGTATTCTTATGCTATTGCAAGTTGTTCCTGTTGCCACGGGAGATGTTTTAACACCTTTCTTTCCTCCTCCAACGGGTCCTAAGGTGAAGTTAAAGACAGTTTTGCACCTTTCACTGTGGGCTGTTTGACATCACAACTACTTGCCCTGGTGTGTCTTTAATTTCTGCCTTAAAGGTGTCCAAATTGTGTTCTACTCCTCCCACCAGTGCTATTGGTATCACTTTCAGATTACATAAACTGGTGGTTGACTCTTCCTCCAAAGGTCTCTAAGGTGTGGATGAGGGCAGTTCTATATCCTTGGTTAATGTTCTGCAAGCAGAGATTATATTTGACTCACAGGAATTCAAGTTTGTCAAACTCATATTCAAAAAAATATTTTTGAATAAAGTATTTGGAATTGAATAGGCTTGATTTTAATGTCAGTGTGAGTGCATTTAACTTGAAGGTGCAATTTCAAATTTATCTTTGACTCTTCAGATTCAGTTTTCTTAATTTAGATTAAACTTCCTGAGACACACATCTGGTTACAAGGCAAGTTTATTCACTGAGCGTCGACTAGGAGGCAGCTGTCTTCACCAAGCCTCCCAGCACTGAGCTAGCCCTCTTCCTTTGGCTACCACAAGCCATGTGTGGCTCCATGCCTTTTTCATCTGCTTGGCCAGTCAACCACTTGGTTAGAGAGCTGCAAGTCTTTGTTCCAGATTGGTGAACATCGTATCATCTTGATCAATCAAGCTAAAATTGACTGCTGTCTAAAAATGTCAGTGTTGGCTTAGTTAGCTGCTAGTGGCTAATCACTAAATGGTTTTCTGGACAGCTATATTTTGAAAAAAAGGGGAAAAAAGTGATATTCTACTCTAACACTCCTAAGTAGCTAACAGATGTATTGAAACATCTTCGTAGCCCACTAGTACATGGGAGAGTGGGGAGACTAAGGCAGGATCACTGGCTAAGGAGTGACACATGAATGATGGCTGGCTAAGTGAACAGTGGGGTGGGGCCACATCCTTAGAAGATGCAGCTAATGTTTTTCTTCACAATGCAACAGTAGAAATAACTGATAGAAAGAAATGTCTCAAAACGAAAAAAAAGCGTGTTAAACATGACATACCATATATGCTTATTTGCAATATTTGTCAATAATGTGAACAAAGTGACCTGTTCATACCAGGTTCTTCTCTTGGGTTATAGTAGATTGTTTATACAGAATATGCTTTATATGCGTGATTCTTATGGTTGATGTCTTCAGATTTCTTCTTTTGCCGCGCTTGAAACACGAGTGAGACTCGTGTGGTCTTACGTATTTGAAGAAATGTGGAAACTTCTTGTTATGTCTATATACAAATACATTCTTTTTTTGAAGATGCTAATGTGTGTGATGTTCCTTATTCTGTGGCTTCTGATTGTAGGACAAATTTCTCTTTAGTGATAGTAATTATTCTACTGTACAAACACCAATCTTCTGCACTTATTAAAATACTTGGATGCCCTCTCAAGGGGACTGTCCTTGATTAATTGACCATTTGCCTCTCTCTATAATAGAATTACACACTTTTTCAGACCACATAATGTAGATCATCGGTTTATTTATTTTCTATGGCCACTTGGGGTTTTCCTTACCAAGACAGCCAAAAGTGGTGGAGGACATTATAGATTCATAACAACACAGATTCAACAGATGGCATTAAAATGACTGCGCTTATCATACTGAAACGCAGCCAACTGGCCATCATGCTAGGCGTGAAGGTTTTGTTGTTGTCATTGGGCTGAATCCAGCCTGAAATTCACCATAGTTTGCTGACAGAAAGTTAAGATTGATTTTATTGACTAACAACTATTCCCAAACTTCGCAGTCAGATTACCAGTGCTGCTGTAGCAGGTTCTCTACCAAATTTTATCACCTTCTCTCCTTCACCTTAACTGCTTGTTGTCAACCTCATGGGTTGTCTTGTCTTCAGAGTTCAGGTTTTAATTTAGTGGGCAGATTTGGATGTGAGAGAAGTCTTACTGACCGTGTTTTCATTGACTGGTGGAAGGGCCATGCCTCTACATTTGCATGCAGCTTCAAAATGAAAATGGCAACATGGAGAAAAAGCCCACAAAGATCGAACACATAGCAACACTCTTTCAGTATTGAAAAACATGGCTCTATCCATTAGTTACAAAACATGACATGTCTAGACGACTCTCATTAGTCAACAATATAAAAAGATATTATATGTAATCCAAGTTCTGGGAATAAACAGGCCCACGGGTGATTACAGTAATTAAAAAAATAAAATCTGTGTGGAAAATACTGCAGGGGGAGGAAAGGAGGTGGACAGAAAGCGTATCATGAAAATAAATGCAACATCATATACTAGTATGACATCACATGTAGAGGTAGTACTGCTGTATGGTGTTGCATTGTCATGATTTTTTAATAATAAACAGAGGTGTATTTGTTGATATTTAGAAAGTGTCCTGCCGTCCTATCCTATTATGCATTTTTACATTTAAGGTAGCGCCTCTCCTGTAGTCGCTGCAGCACAGATCTCCACTAAATCCTCCACTAAATTGGAAAAAGCAAAGTGAAAGTGGGAGGCAGCAGTCTGAAGAAGAAAATAGCCATTTAACTTTACGGAAATCATTTCCAATTTTCTTTTTAATCTTTTTTTTCTGTTTCAATTTTTCATTTTCACTTTTCATTTGCATTGTTCTGTTTCACTTTGCATTTTCAAATTGCTATTTAATCTTTTCCATTTCTCTTTTCAATTTTCCTTTTTCTGGTTCCATTTTCACTTTCACATTGCATTTTGGTGTGATCATTAAAAAATCCTCCACATGGACCTGTGTCTCAGGAAACTGAACCTGAAATTTGGAGAACTGAATTTAATTTGAATTTTAAAGCAGCTGCATTCACTTTTCAATTTTGCCTTACAAATTTAGTTTTTGGATTTCATTTATTCTACAGATCCGTTTTTTGAATACTGTGGTTCAACATGAGCATGACACATTCAAATTTATGCAATTCAGATACAGTTCCTGTTGGCAGTCATCTGTTTCCATTCTTCCAGTTGTCATGTTTCTGCCCTAGACACTTCTAAGCCCGGGGTTTCTTATTCTCCTCTCCAAGGTGTCCAGTTCACTTTTCACTCCTTCTACCTGGAGGATCACCACGACTACCTTCTGATCACCGAGAATGGCAGCTTTGCCCAGCCGCTGGCCCGGCTCACCGGCTCCGAGCGGCCTGCGCCAGTCAATGCTGGCCTCTACGGGAACTTCAAGGCTCAGCTGCGCTTCATTTCTGACTTCTCTATATC
>OMKZ01015019.1:0-17811 GCA_900302535.1 Neoniphon sammara | reverse complement strand
TAACAATTCTTAATATCATTGTTCATTTCATGAAATACCATTTACTGATGGATTACATGAAGGTGACTGCACATCATACACAATCATTTGCGAATACCGTCACATAAATTCTCAATCTAAAAGAATTTTTAAATCACTGTTATTTATTTCACAAACTAAAAAGGTGGACAAGCTTTAGTTATATATGCATATATATTTACTTTATACTACATTCCTGACCTACACAGCAGATTTACTACGATTATTGTGAACTCCCAGATAGCATTAATCATTTGCCATTATGAGCTGCTGTCTTGGTCTACCCAGTGGTTTTGTTGTCTGTTTCGGCTTCTTGTCATGAGTCTTGAGATGTGCCCGATAACCTTGAGAGTAATAGAAGCACTTCCCACATTTCTCACAGGTATATGGTTTCTCTCCTGTGTGAACTCGCAGGTGAACTTTTAAGTCACATGCTTTGGAGTAACTTTTGCCACAGATTGAGCAGAGGTGAGGCCGCTCTCCAGTGTGCGTTTTAAGGTGCACATTCAGTTGGGATGACTGTGCGAACGCCCTCCCACACTGGTCACAGTGGAAATTCTTTTCCCCGGTGTGTGTTAACTCATGTTTTTTAAGTGAATCTGCTGTGACACAACTCTTTCCACACTCTGAACATAGGTAAGGTGAATCCCCTGAGTGACTGCGTTTGTGTATTTTAAAATAATATTCATTTTTGAACCTCTTGCCACAGTCTGCACATGCGTAAGGTTTCTTGTGGTTCTTGTGGTGTTCTTCCAGCTGTTGTTTTTGAGGGAAGTCCATTCCACACTCTACACACACATGGATGGTAAAGGGAGGCTCTTCAGGGGGATTATTCTCCTGAACTGCAGGCCCACTTGGCAACTCTCCTGTGCAAAAAATAAACACATTCATGATCATTCATTATGAGAGAGGCACAGTCTACAGAATTGCAAAATAATTTAGTCATTTACATGTGCTATGCTCACAAATGCAGCAGGGCAAAACAACACTTTTGAACATAAGAAGGTTGTAGTGGAAGTCCAAGAGTAGATCTGCATAAGTTATCTTGTGTTTAAACAGAAAAAAAGAAAGCTACATGCTGCAACAGGGTAAGTGGTTACTATAATATTTAGTTTTTAACCACTGGTTGTCACATCAAGCTGTGCCCTACAAACAACATGATGTACCTATAAAGAAAAGATACTGAACCATGACAGCTGCAACAAATCATGTTTGACGATCATAGATGATACGGTAGATGAATGAGGGCTGTGTCTGAAATCAAATTTTTGGCTCACCTGTGAAAAGCAGGTAAACTATAAAAAATGCCTGCCAAGGTTAATGTTTCCTGGTAAAATTAATTAATTCCTACCAAAAATATTCACCAGGGCATTAAAATGCAATTGTACAGTTTTACCGGCTAGTGTGGCAGCTGACTGTTAATGCTTTGGGACAAATTTGAGTGGCATTTGGCACTTGGTGCATATTTATCTGAAACCTGGGTGAGTGCCTGTACAGATGGGGTGAAAGCAAAATGAAACTGTTGTCCAGCAGAAAGATCTCTTCACTTTGAGTCCCGCATTTTCTGTCAGTATTTTTTAAAAGTACAGATTGCACAGCATTTTAACTTTCAGCACAAGAGCATTGTGAGCACCTGAACGAGTTTTCAGTGTTTGCACTGCGACAGTAATAAGCAATCAATCAATATGAATCACTGTTTCCCACAAGCAGAAAAAGAATTGTCTTGCACACACAGGAGCTTCTGACCTCTGTGAACTTTCATGTGCGTTTTGAGGTTTCCACTCTGGGTGAATCCTCTTCCACAAATGGAGCACTTGAACGGTCTTTTCCCTGAGTGAATTACAAGGTGTCGCTGCAGGGCAGTGTTGTGAGCGAACACTCTTCCACAGGTTGGACAATTGTAGCTCTTTTTGGGTTTGCGTGTCCCCTGGAACTGTTTTGGCTCCTCAGGCGTGCTTTTCTGAGATTGTTCACACGTGTTTGACTCCTCAGCAGTTGCTGTCTCACGACAAACTTCTGTTGTGCAAGAAATAATTAGTTAGAACAAATATGACAAAGCTCTAAGTGAAACACTGCAATACCAACTTGATGTACAGTGAAATAAAACTATTTATAGTCAGAGGCATTTAATTTTTTTGTCTAAATTTTGTTGGCATTTAATTTTGTTGTCTCACTCTCAACATTTAAAGTGTTTAAAAAAAACTAAAATGTAAAAAAAAAAAAAAAACGTTAACTATGGTACTCTGGCTGATTATCTGTGAAAGCATATATCTTTCTTAACAGGAAAAAGTCAAGACTCTGAAACAAAATAATGCTCATTTGGATGTGAAACCTTGAAGCACATTCAATTACTCAGTGTAGTGCCTTTAAAGAACACTACAGATACTACAAATACAGTCTCAGCTATCTGGTCTCTAGATGTGTAAGAGTTGTTCATGTTCTCAAACTAAGCATAAATATGCTGTCGTTAGCTGTGGAAAAAATTATGAATTCTGAAATTTAATGATACTGCCATTTTAAGCCGAAGTCACCTGTGGACAGCCTTCTGTGATCCTGCTCCTGTGTTGGAGGTCCCTCTTCATCATGATGGTTCAGCTCTGCACCCTTCTTGCTGACGTGTGTTTTCTGTGATGTGGGGTCCTGTGGGTGAGGTGGGCCCAGGCCTGGCTCTACAGGCGGTGGAAGAAGGGGAGGCCTAGAAGGCCAGGAGGGCCGCTGTGCTGCACAGCTCTCCTGAAGGTGCTCATCATCCTATATTCACAAGTGGTTTTGTATTACCCATGTATGTCTACTGATACTATTAATTCATTTCATTGTGAATCAAGTGTACATTATATGATGATACTTGAACAAAATAAACAAATTTTTTTTTTCCCAATGTAATGCAGTTAAACTTCTTTTTCTGTAACAATGAGAAAAAAAAGAAATTATTGTTAATATCATTAGGATGTTGACTTTTCTTTCAGCTCATTTTTGAAGACATTGTTACTTACAAATAAAGGCAGCAACTGATGCCAATAAATATGACATAAAAATTAGCATTATATTAGTCTAACCATCAGCACTGAAAATGAGGCACACACTGTCTTGATCACTGAAGTTTTGTTTTAATCCAAAAGTGAAATCACCTGAGAATGTGTTCAATCATTTATTTTTGGGGGGTTTGTGCTGTGCCTTCTGACTCCACTAACAAGTGAGGCCAAAAATATATTCTCTCAAGCTATATTATACTCTCTCAACAAAGAATGACAAAGAGTAATTCAGCATTACTTACCGCTGTGCCTCTGAGCAGGGCACTGAAACTCATGCTGGATCCTGCTGGAACACAGTACGGCCGCTGGCCCTCTGCTGCTCTCCACTCAGATGTATCTGGGTTTTGGCCCCACTGGCTGAACACTGTGTGGTGACTCCATAAGGATGTCTGGAGAAGTAATAACAAACATCAAAGCATTAAATACCATACCATACGATACCATACAATACAATGCCATTTCCCTCACCTGGCTGTGGTTAGCTGCAGGATGATTTTCTGGGTTACCAAGGTGATTGGTAGGACTGTTTCCTGCATCAACCAGTGACTTAGATTAGTACGTTACATCCAATATATAGGTTGTATAACAAATAGCCAATGCTGGTATGTTTTAAAAGTTGTGACTGTTGATACAGATATTTTATTAAATATTACCCCAGTCATTTCATTTCATGTCTAGAGATAAAATGTAAGATAATAATCTCTTTTAAATGATCAAATATAAATTATTAAATCATACCTATTTGTTAAAGATAAAAAAAAAAAAAAGATATGTCAAAATCTAGCCTGGTATAAGGGGATAAAGTTTTATTGGTCATGTCCCCTGTTAACAAGTGTTTAACTTATGACTCCACTTTCAGTTATTAAATAAAAACATTCTAAATTGCGAAAACAACAGCAATTAAGTCAACAATTATGTGAATTTCATCTTATTCTTTCCCTGGTTCTGGCACCGGAAATGGTGTACCCATTTCCGGGTTCCACCAACAAAGCAGTCGTTCTTTAATTGCTCATTTAATAATGGTGGGAACACTCTCTAAGTTGTGACTTAGAGCTCATCACATGTACCACCTGAAGTCTAAAAATCCTGTATTGCATTTGAGTGGGAACTTCAGTGCTATTGTTATTCTATGCACCCTACAGTGTTTCTTCCAAAGTCTCAAATCAAGCTACACACAAAATGAAAATGAAAGACTGCAAATGGAATGAATCAAGCCCCTACACATTCTCCAATTTATAGGCTGCACATTAGTTTGTGTTAAATTTCACATTTTCACACATTTCTTATGACATCCAAGGGAGACTATATTCACTTTTTATTTTCACTTAGTTTTTAGCGCCATATATACAAGTGGTCTTTTGGGGTATATGAGCTAAAATAATATGTTTACTCTACATAGGCTCCTCAATGCTGAGGCTTTTTGATCAGAATGGATCAGATTTAGGTTAGTAGGTCAGCCAGTCAGGACGCCTACCAAGGTTAGGAGGATCCCAGGTCAGCTCTTCACCATCTGAGTCGGCTGGAGCCCTCTGTGTGACCTTCTTTGGCTTGCTTGCCTTCCTGGGACGGCCCAGCTGTCGAGGTCTGCCAAGCTGCCTGGTGGGCCCTATGGGTTTGGCATTGTGTGTCTTCTTATGGTTGTTAAAGCCTTGTCTGTAGTAGAAACTCTTGCCACATTCATCACACTGGTATGGCTTCTCACCACTATGAACTCTAAGATGGACTTTAAGCTCTTCAGCTCTCGCGTAACGTTTACCACAAATGGAGCAGAGGTGAGGCCTCTCTCCTGTATGTGTTATATAGTGTGCTCTCAGAGTTGATGCTTGCTTGAACCTTTTCCCACATATACCGCACAGGAAAGGCTTTTCTCCTGTGTGATCTCGCATGTGATTCTCGAGTCCCTTTGCTGAGTGGAAGCCTTTTTCACACTGTGAGCACTGGTAGGGCTTCAGACCTTGATGTCCGTCTTGATGTTCTCTCAGTTTTTGCATATCCGTGAATCTCTTGCCGCATTCTGTGCAGACGTGTGGTTTCTTTGATTCATGGACCTGCTTCATATGTTTTTCCAATTGATTTCTCCCTGAAAACTGTGTCCAACACAAATGGCAGAAGCAGATCTCCGCCGATGTCTGAGCCTCTTCAGGCTTAGGGGTACCTTTCTCAATCACTGCCATATTGGTGGATTTCCCTTCTGCAAGAGAGACACAATTAAGCTCATGATCACATCATATAGCTCTGTCTACGTGCTTCGTTGCTACTTCCATTTATTTGAACTTTATGGAAAAGGTCAAAGAGCTCAGGGATGGAAAACAATCTTTATGTGAACTATCAAATACATTCTGTACGAACTGTAGCATTTCAAATTGTTGTTTTTTGGCATATAACAAAGACAGACGGACACAGATTGCATTAAACTTTCCAATGCAAAAAACAAACAAACAAACAAAAAAAAAAAACAGACAATAACGCTTCAGGGCTCAAAAATCAGTGTTCTCACCTTTATGAACCTTTTGGTGTGTTTTAAGGTTTCCCATCTGTGTGAAACCCCTTCCACACAAAGTGCACTTGTATGGTTTCCTCCCTGAGTGAATGATGAGGTGCCTACTGAGAGCAGCACTATTCGGGAACTCTTTCCCGCATACAAAACAGATGTACGTTTTTGGAAGCTTGTGTTCCTCATGAGGTTCCACGGGCTCTCCTGCTGCTGGATGGTAGATACGCCGGTGAACTACCAGACTTCGATTTGCTCTAAATGTCTGTCCACAGTCACAGCACTTGGGAGGCAGGTGCTTGCCATGCTTCTTTCTCATGTGCCGGTGTCTGGCGTACATGCTCTGGAATTCCTTATTGCAGTCTGTACAGCTGAAGAGCTCCTCGGCATCGTCTTTCTTTTGACGTATCTTGGGCGTCATTTTCACATGCTTGGTTGGTTTAGCAACAGGCTCACTGTCACATAATTCAACATTCGTAGCCATTCCTGCATTTATGAAAGACAGAAATCAGAAGGTACACAAATCAGCACCACCAATGCCTCTTTTACCTCTCAGTTTTGTGGATAATTGAAGTTCTAAATTAACAACAAATTGTCTAAATCTTCTTCTACACCTCTAAGACCTATGGATGTCATCATTACACCACTTGATGGCAGCACTTGACATCATAATTTACATCCCTGAAAATAGAGGTGTAGCATAAATTGAAAAGTTGTAGTTTGGTGTGCGATCTTGTCATACACCATGCTAGCACCACTGTCAAAAACAAATAACAGGCTTGAAGTTACCTTTCACCAGACCACCTCCACTGATACCCAGATTAAAAAAATCCAAAACCTTTTACGGCTCAAGTCTAACACCCAAAAATACCACTTACCCTCAGGATTCAATTCCATATGCACTCCATCTGAGGTGATCGGACTACTTGGAGTCTCTTTTCCATCCATAGTTACATCAACCTCCTCAGCTTCAGCTGACCATCCATTATGTTTCCTGAGGTGTCCCTTCAGGTTGTCCTTACGCGCAAATCTCTTGTCACATACAGGACAGGGGAAAGGCTTCTCTTTGGTGTGGATTAAATGATGTCTCTTCAGTTTGCTCAGTAAACGGAACTCTTTCCCACAATGGCAACATTTATGAGGCTTAGCTCCGACAGAAGTCTTCTGGTGTTGTTGTAGGGCTTCATCGTTACTGAATTCCTTACCACACACTTGGCAGCAAAAAAGGTCTGTGCTTCCCACCAGCTGCAGATCACCTGTTTGGTGACAGTAAGTAGTTAATAGCAGGATTCCACATGTTGCGATTGCCATTATTAGTTTAGTGTAAATTAAGATTAAGATCAATCAACCTCCTCTCTGTTTGAGCATCAATAAGCTGACCACACAAACAGCCTGTATTGAAGGAACTTCCCTTTTAGTTTCCTTTGTAAATCACATGTAGACCATAATGAAAGTGGCTTAATTCAGTTGCGGTCAGGTCATATCTCAGTGTGAAACAGTTTGCAGAAAATAGGAGCTATATGCAAAATGCAAAAGTCTAAACCGTGAAGATTACATCATTGTACTTCCAGAATATTGTCTGTCTGCAAATTAATCATAAATGTAATGTTAATATATTTCTAACATATCCCTGGCATTTAACCCAGCAAGTTAAAGAGCTGCTGGAAGATGTAATGACAATGTTTTGTCTTTTTTTGTGCTCATAGCCTCCGATTCAGAGTTGAGCCTACATCCTTCAGCCTAAACAAAAGTAAGAGACAAGACTCTCGTACTCAGACTCCTGCCTGGCAGGTGTGTGGCTCTAAATTGGTGCGGTGTAGGGGAGAGTATTTAAATAACAATTCTATCACGTCCACCCGCTAGGTTGTCAGATTCATGACTTCAGCAAGTTTTGTGGATTGGCGAGCTCAGTGGGTCAGTAACTTTCCCTTTAAGTGAAGGATTTCAAGAAATGGAAACATTTTTATGCCTTAAGAGAGACCTAGCATGGATTAAATAGGTCTAAAAGCCATAGTGCCATATTTCCAATTACATGGTAGCATTTGATTAAATAGCAAACTACAGTATATGGAGTTGCTTTAATTCATTGTTTGTTCATTTGACTTAAAATAGGTTAATCTGTTTCTTTATTTCATTTGATTTCAATATTAAGTGCTACAATTTGGAAATGGCTTGAGGTCTATGAAGAAGATAAATCCTCAATGTAAGCTGATCCCAACACTGATTATGAGCCATAGTGCTTCCCCCTGTTCTTATACCCCTTAAACTTAAATCATAAACAGAACTCACATGTGATTAAGTAGAGTGAACCTGATTAACCTGCATGCTAAACACACTGGTCATCGCTGCTGTTTCATTAACACTTGTAAAAAGACAAGAAGAGACCTTGGCCCGCATGTTCTCCCCTCTCTTCTAATTCAGTCATTTCCTTGGCTTCCAGTGATGCCCTGCTGTGTGTCTTCTGATGAGCCATCAGGCTGCAACTACGGCTGTAGCCTCTGCCACATACAGGACATGCAAATGGCTTCTTTTTCATGTGGATTCTTTCATGCTTCTTCAGATTCTGGTGATACTGAAACCTCATCCCACACCTGACACACTGGTGAGGCTTGTCTTTGGTGCCAACCTTCTCGTTTTGGGGAGAGGAACCCTGGGAATGGAATTCCTTCGCAGTGGCATTAAAGTGGGCAGGGAATGTTGTGTTCGTGTGTTTTTGTTGTCCATCACCAGTCCAGATAACATCAGTGGCCTTCCCTATATGACAGGTACATGTGACCATCAACTTAACAACAAAAGACAGTTTATTAACAAATATTGACATGAACAAGAGCAGTTATTGGTTTTTGCAGCGACTGACTCTGCAGTCTAGCATCTCTAAAGAAATGAAGAGCATTTCTGTGTCTACCAAAGAGGAGTAAACATGAAACCACAAAAACCGCTACAAAAGCTGAGAAAATGATTTGAGGTACAGTTGATTGTTTATTTTTCTTGTTTCTAATCGTTTTATTTTATTTCAGTGTCTGTTACTGCTGGCATTCTAAAATTCTGTTACAGCTGACAGATGACATTGATATTTCAATGAATTCTAAAATTCACTGACACTTAAAAGACTCAAAATTCTACAAGCAACACCAACAGTATTTTTACTCACCACAACTGTCAGGATGCCACTCGACTTCCTCTCCATCTGAGTTGATTAGACATGCAACTGCCTCCTCTTCTTCTTCCTTCCTTGTTGTTATACGACTGGACTTTTCAGGAGACCTAGCATTGTCCAACAGAGAGAACTTCTGGCCACTCACTGGGCAAGGAAACGGTTTCTCTTTAGGGTGGGTTTGTAAATGAGTTTCCAAAGTGTTTTGACAGGCAAACTTTTTTCCACAGTGGACACACTTAAAAGGTTTGACTCCTGTGTGATTCTTATTATGTTGGCAAAATCCATTTCGAGAACTAAAGTCTTTCCCACGCACTTTACAGTGATGTTTGCTGGATGTTTCTCTCTCCAGTTGTTGTTGACATTGTTCTGATATAGTCTGGGGTTCCTCGTTACCAGCATATTGCTTGTGTCTTTCTCCTATGGAGGAAAAAAAAAACAACAACTTTGTGGAAGGGAACAAGTAATTTTTGTCAAGAGCCTTTCAATAAGTTGCAGTAGTGATGAAACATTGAAATAGGACAGTCTTCACTCACCAGGACTGACAGGATCACAATCAAGCTCTTCTCCATCTGAGTTGATCAGACCACCAACTGTCTCTCCTCCTTTTTGCATGGTGGTCATCACAGTTGTCTTTTTAGAGTGCATTTTCATGTGAGACTTCACATGGGCCATCAGAGAAAAGTTCTGCCCACACACAGGACAGAGGAACTGTTTCTCTTTAGTGTGGGTTTGTAGATGGACAATCAGGTGGTTTCGATAGGCAAACCTCTTCCAACAAAAGACACATTTGTGAGGCTTGATTTTTTTATGGTGATTTTTTGCATGTTGGCACAGATGACTTAGAGCACTGCATGCTTTTCCACAAGTTTGATAACAATCTTTGCTGTCTTTGTGGTTCTCCTGGTGTTCAGGTTCAGATTTTTCTGATGCAGTCTTATTCTCTTCATCAACAGAGCACTGTTTGAATCCTTCTACAAGAAATAAACAAACATCATAAATTTCATTAAAAAAAAATAAAATCTCAGTTTTTCAGTGTTTTAAGCAGGCTGTATTGCTTTAAACAAGCTACTTTTATGACGTTTTGAAGTTGAGGTAGTCTCTCCCCCTCTAGTTCTCTGCTCACCTTGTTGACTGGGATTCCAAGAAACTTTGGCTCCTATCTCAGAAGATGCTCCACGATCCTCATCCTCAGTTTTTATCAGTAACAAAAATACTTCATCACTCCGGCCACCATCAGTGCAAGGGCTTTGGTCTATGCTATGGCAATCATGCGACTGGTTTTTGCCACTTTTGTTTCCAGTAGTGGGTAGGCTTTCATCACAACAGTTAACACTGGTGGTGGGGCTGTGCTGTCCATGCTTTACCTCTGGTAAATGATTAGATGTGGTTCCACAGGGACAGAGGAGAACTGGGCCAGGAAATTTACAAGAAGAATCCTGAAAGGGAGACAGTAATTTATTTAATAAAACTTAGCAACTTTTCATACAATCATAGTGGCCACGCTGTTAATGTCTACAACTGTAGGGTTTGAAGTCCTGAGGTGGGGTTACTTTTTTATATATAGAATGATGTGTTAAGAACTCTATGCTACACATAGAGGTCATTTCTTTTTAAAAACTTATCATTGTGGAGTTTCTGAGTGGATTACTGCAAAAGACTTTATTAAGACTCACAGTAGAACTTCCTTCATCCCTGACTGGGTCCCTTGATGTTAATACATACTAATCTACTTTTTAAATGCTACAATTCCAGATGTGAACTCTTCTCACTTCAAGATTGGGAAGGTGACTGTCCTGTTTTAAATTAATACAGGCCTAAAATTTATGTGGCCTATCATATTTCTAAGTACACTCTGTGGCATTTTAGTAAAACAGTAATTTACATAGAATGTGAAACTATAACATCATAACAGAAAACATTATATCTGCCATTATTTATCATGGAAAATCCACAATTTTTCAGATGTAGGCTATTTGTTTATTTAGTACTATGATGACTCATCCACGCAGAATAAATTCAATGCCATTCTATTTCTATGGACTCATTATGATGTTTCCAAGCAAGTGAAATGCTGGATGAAAGCAGTGATTGTAAAATAGCTAAACTTATAAATGGAAATACCGTGGATTATATGTTAATATGATACACTTATGTCCACAATATGCTGGCTGTTGAGGTAAATCTTGACAAAAAGTTTTAATCGAAGATGATGTTAGATTGTCATATCGCCCACTCCTACATGACTTCTTTTACTCTATAAAAATAAGTACTTTAAAAATATTTTGAACTGTGACTTAAAAACTACCAAGGTAAATTTTGTTAAATGCAGAAACATGATAGCCTGCAGAGTTGGTTGAGTCGCATATTTTGAAAAGCAGGGTCCCCAAAGAAAAAAATGTGAAAATGTCTATGGCAGTGATTTCCACGGTCTAGCTAGGTTTGGCTGACCAAAACAAGCAGCTCAACTGCTCAAGAGTTGCAAACCTGCTCTGACAAACAGATAAAGGTCTTTCTCTGCTAGCGACATTTGCCTTCCTTCGCTCCCAGCCAACCATTTCGGCCAACCAATCGATCAGCATGTCAATAGCAGGGAGTTAACAATTGAGTAGATAACACTGCAACTCAAAATATCATTGGTAACAGTTTTTGTTGTTAGCCAGTAAACTAAAAGCGAGCACTGACTCAACGTTTCCAAGACAGATTTAATACTCACCTCATTCATTATAGATGTCAGTCACGTGGTTGGCTTTACAGACCGCACGTCGTTGTGTTGCTATTATATAAATGTAAAAATGCTATTTAATTCCTTCTAGAAACAAACCTGGCACAGCAGCATCCATTAGCATCTAACGCTAATAGCAAGCATGCTCAGGTTGTTTTTCTTCTGTGTTTAATGCCGGTTGGCAAACAACTTTTACGTGCATTACCGCCACCTTCTGGATTGGAGTGTGGATCAAAACTGTTAGTATTACATTAGCTCCTCCTCTTAATTCCTGCGCTTTCTAAAAATCTGAAAATTGCCCTTTATCCTACATCACCTGAACTCCTCTGCTACGTTTCTCTAATATCTACTGTTATGTGATTCCTTTGATGTGTACTTTTTAAGTGTTCTATTTGTTGATATCTAGGGCAGTGTAAAAATACATGCTCCACTGTAGATCCAGGGTTGCCAAATACTCACAGTGAAACAAGCAATCTAAGCAAATGAAGCCCCAAACCAGTGACCCTGCAGATCAAGTGTCAAAACATGTCGTTTTCCTCCGTTTCCTCTATCCTTCGACATTAACCCAAGTGTACCACGTATCTTTGCTTATCGGATTGACATAAGGTTCAATAAATTAAGACTGGTTTCATAAAATAAAGTGTAAATATCTTTTATTTGCATGGGCCGAAGTGGTTCCCTTTTGGCTTATAGCGCTAACGTTACTAGCTGTCAAGGCAATGCTAGAAAATTTATCAGTGAATTCGTGCTTGCATTCACTCTCACACACACACACACACACACCTCACAAACGCTTGACCTCCATGGCAAATTTCAGCCTCATAGGTAGTAAGCTGCAGTTGCAATGGAGTGGGCACAGCTTTGTGGACAAATGAACAGAGATTTTTGTGGACCAATGAACTGATGGACCAACAGAACGCTAAAATGTGTAATAGTTCTTAATAAATGATGAAAAATAAATGATGGGGGAAAAATAAGATCCTTGGCTTCCTTTTAGCTTCTGTAAATTTACATGTGGCCTCTGGACCAGAAAATCGGAAAGTTTGTGTATTACGTGCTTGGCAGTAAGATTCAATGAAGGCACTGCTAGACTCTGTTACCTGTCACAAGTTGCAGTGTAGACTCTCTTTATTCTGTTTGTTCACCTGCCTGTGTTTGTGAAGCAGGAATTTTATTTCCTCTAACTCCCCAGGGGTATTTTGACTATTATCACTAGTGGGAACAGTTAAGTGCACAACTCTGGCTCACACTCCTTGATACCCTATTTGCCATGACATTAAACTGCATAACACACCCATCTATGATTGATAGCGCATTTGTGCAGTGTTATATTTACATACTTCCACAATACAACATAACTTGTCAGTGAAAGATGGTCACGAGTTGATTGGGAGAGTAAGTGTGACTAAAAAGTTAATAATGTAAACAATTTCAGTGTTTACGTGAAAAAAATTGAGAAGCAAGTTTCTGTAAATTTACTCTATTACATGAACATGGATTGCAAAATAACAAGGATACTGTGCATAAGTAGTAACATTGAGTATTAGTATTTGGCATGCAGGATACAAAGGCACTCAAATCCAACAGATGGGTTTCTAGAGAAGAGTGAACATAACAACATGATACAAGATGGAAAAGGGAGTAATCTTCTGATCCACTCCGAATGAACGTTAATCAACACTGTAGTGGAAATGTTCAAACACAATACTGTCTCTGCTATAAGGTGGAGACAACAGATACAGGGGCAGATTCTGGCTGGAAAAAAAGACAGGGCACAGAAACAGTCTTAAGTACTATTGTTATCAAAACCTGTTTACACAACACACTGCAGATTGTGAAATTTCTAATTTTCCAGCCTGGGTTGTTGCTTGGGTCTACCAAGCTGTCTGGTAGGTCCCATGCGCCTGCCACCATGTGTGCGTTGATGCTGTCTCAGACCTTGCCGGTAAATGAAGCTCTTCCCACACTCTCTACACTCATAGGGTCTCTCTCCAGTGTGGAGCCTGTGGTGCACCTTCAGCTCCTCAGCTCTGGCGTAGCCCTTCCCACAGACGCTGCATAGGAAAGGTCTGTCCTTAATGTGGGTCTGATAATGAGCCGTCAGGTAGGAGTTTATTCGAAACCTCTTTCCACAGAGTGAGCAGGCAAACGGCCTGTCACCAGAGTGCTGCATCTCATGTAGTTTGAGAGAAGAAGCCGTGTGGTACCCTTTGCCACACTGGGAGCAGAGGTAAGGTTTCTCCCCGGTATGGATGCGCTGATGGACTTGTATGTAACTCTCGTTGATGAACCTCTTGCCGCAGTCAGGGCAGGAGTAGGGTTTCTCCTTGACATGGGTTTTCATATGCTCTTCCAACTGTTCTTTGTCACTGAACTGAATGCCACAGCGGCGGCAGAACTGGAGCTGTGATGCAGAGTGTGCGTCTGTGTTGGTGTCTGCAGCTGTCTGTGAATGTGTCGTAACATGGTGTGCTTGTAAAGCTGAGAGACTTTCACAGTCTTTTCCACATTCCAGGCAGCGAAGGGATGACCCAGTCCTAGATTCCCCTGGTGGACTATCAAAGTATTCTGGGGGTCCTGATGCTGCAGGCCCCTCATTAGCCCAATCCTCAATGCCCTTTCGTCCTACACAGAGACAAAGGAGAGACAAATCCTGATTTAGTCTTTGCACTCTTTAAGTATACCAATCGTTGCACGGTATAGGACTTAAGGTAAAACAAAACCGTGTAACTGTTTAATGACATAGAAGCTTAATATAACTTATCAATATAAAAATTTGAGTCTATAAGCAATAAAAAAGCCCGTTGCAATAAACCCTGAATTTAGGATTTTATGAGTTGTAGAAACTGATGAGTCCAGGCTTGACCGGTGGCTCACTGGTGGAGTATGTGTCTTTTCTTGCATATCTACCAACAAAATCTAACTGCCAGTTAGAAAGTTACATACTAAGGATTTAAAATCTCTGGTTTCACTTTAGTTCATGTTTTTCGCGGGGCTTCTCGGACATAGTAAAGACACTGTGTTTTACCATGAACTATATAATGCTTCAAATAATGAGTTCTAAGTAAGTATGCAGTAAGTAGGGAGTATGCATCCTTACAGTGCACATGCTCCATTTGGATTCATAAACAAAAAACAAAAAACAAAACAAACAAACAAACAAAAAAGGCCTAACTCATTTTAGTGAGAGAGACCACCCTATGCCACTTGTTCGTGTTGTGACATCAAATTTTAATTTTACTTTTAGAGGACACTTACTGGTATTAGTAAAAACATTGGGCATACTAAGTGTTAAAATCATTAAAAACAATGGGTAAATGGGCAAAACTAGCCCAGGGCGAACACCATAAATGCTTAAGTAATATCCAGCTGCACTGTCATGCTAGCTCTTACCTGTGTGAACTTTGTAGTGCGTTTTGAGGTTTCCCTTCTGGTTGAAACCCCTGCCACAGATGGAACAGCAGTAAGGTTTCTCTCCTGTGTGGGTCAGCTCGTGCCTTTCTAGTTTGTACGCGTGGGGAAATTCTTTGCCGCACACTGAACAACGGTAGTCTATCTTCTCTTTGGGCTTCTTCAGGAGCTCAGGAGGTATTTCTATTGGTACACGCACCGTCTTTCTGCCAGGGCGCCTCTTGGCTATGAAGGGAAAAACAAATTACACAACTGTGTTGTTCATTTGATGCTCACAAAGAATGAGCCCATGTAATAATTACAATTTAATCAAACAGCCAACAGATAATTACGTCAATGTTAGGGATAAC
This sequence comes from Neoniphon sammara, assembly GCA_900302535.1. NCBI lineage: Eukaryota > Metazoa > Chordata > Actinopteri > Holocentriformes > Holocentridae > Neoniphon > Neoniphon sammara. Next base: position 2,630 of record OMKZ01015019.1, on the reverse strand, counting down.
TTGTTCACTGAAACAACACTAATCTTACCAGATGTGGAAGAAGCTGCACTACTGTCTTTTTGTCCTTCAGCAGATGGAATGGTGGCTTTCCTTTTCCTGTAACGCCTTTTCCCTGTGTTAGAAAATGAATGTCTTGAATAATGTTTGGAAGAAATTAATCAACTATGGTTATATTTTGGCCTGAGGGAATGCACAATAAAATAATAATAATAATAACAATAATAATAATAATGATAATAACAATAATAATAATAAAAATAATTAAATCAACAATATAGAAGTTTATATTAGTTAAGCACTTGTACAGAGCAAATTGTACCCACTAGTGATTTAATATACCAAGTAGTTTTGTCGCTAGAGCCTCACATGGTCTGGTGTAACAAGCCCTCCTGCAGTCTTCTTGCAAGACTAGACATATGACACAAGACTAGATAGTTTCTAGGCATATCGAAAATGATGTGCAATACATAGCCAGAATAGCAAGAGCATAACTTGATTGTTTTGTTCAAAAATATGGAAAAGATGCATCAATCTGGTCCCCTAAGCCTTGAAGAGTTTGCTCTGCAGAAAATGTGCAAGTAAAAAGGGAAAGCGATACACGCCACAGCAAATCGAGAGTTGTAATAAAGAATGCAGTGAGGCAAATAATGAAGCAGCAGGTAATCAGGACCGACTAGAAAATGGCTGGTATTGACTTTAGTTTGGTTACCAGCTTGTGCTATAGATGCAACAGAGGAAGTTGGTTCCCGAGAAATGTGTTGAAAGCACTAAGGAGGTACCAATAAGCACCACAAGTACGCCAAGCTTGCATATTATCATTTAATCTAGTAGTTTAACCTATATATAGTATAACTGGAAACATCTCATGTTACCATTTGATCAAGTTTACTAATTACCAAACATGGCATTGGTGACATTAAGGTTTGCATTGATAGAATCAGCTTGCAGGCTCATAGTCACTGCAGAACTGGAATGGAGTTTCACTCCATTCCAGTTCACTATGTTCCAGAAACCTGTCACAAACTGAAGTGTTCCCAGGTGAGGTAAGGTGCCAGTTATAAGCTCTTGTGCACCATTTTATCTGCTCTTACCAGGAACAGGGGAAGCAGCTGCAGTGTCTCCTGCTCCTTTGGCAGATGTATTGGTAACTTTCCTCTTTCTGTAAGGTCGCTTTGCTGTAAAAAAAAAAAAAAGTCTGTTGTTTGAATCCAAAACACAGGAAAAATATGAAACTAGGTTGGCCTATAAATCTTTTTTTCCTTACCTAAAATGGGACGGAGTGTTTTCAAGTTCAGCTCTTCTGATGACACTGCAGTAGGGAAAACTCTCTTTTTTCGGGTACGCCTTTTTACTATGGGATGAAAGGTATGCATTAAAAATTTCTTTCTTTAAAAAAGAACACCAAAAAGTGAATCGTTTCCTAGATATATTAAGGTACACTCACTAGTATCAAGGGAAGCACTTTCACTTGTAGGCTCTCCCTCTGAGTATCCACTAGACGACCCTGGAGTAGCAGAAATCTTTTTTCTACCCCTTTTCTTGCCTTTGTGACAAAAAAATAAGAGCAGAAAAGTGTAAATGCAGAGAGAATTAGGAAGAAAACATTTGTATGGTGTGAATTCTGAATATATTACTAACTACAAAGAGGAATTTGTCTCTGAGAAAGTGGTCATTAACAGTTGTCATGAGCAACAACATTTTCTTCCAACCACAACAGCTTTGTATAACAGTATGTAATTATTATGTAGGTTTGGATGAGTGGACAATTACATTAGGGATCAAAATGGGATGATTACCATCATAGACCCAAAAGGAAGCTGACAATGCCCAAGAAATATAAAAATAATTTATGTTTAATTGAAATGGTGTGTTGAATGTAAACAAACTTTATATTGTACTGTTCTTCCTACCTGTGAGACACAAAATCTTGCAATTAGTCCCACAACACTTAAAAGACATTTCAGGTCATCCCAGCCCCTCACTCACCTGGTTTAGCAGGAGCTTCTTTCTCTCCCTCTGGGAGGTCCACTAATACCACTGTTACCTCTGGAACCTTCTTCTTTCTACCACGTCTCTTTCCTGCTGACAACGGGTACAAAGAAATCAACTCAAAGTAATATCAAAAGTGATTTACAGTAATATCAGAAGTGATTTACAGCCACAATTTTATTTTTTTATTTGTTTTACCATGATAAGAGGGAGAAACAGTTGTCATCTTTACTCTCTCTCTCTCTTTTTCCTCTCCTCCTTCCCTTTCTTCATCTTCCCCGACACTCACAACTTCCATCATGAGTGTTGGGCTGCTGCTCTCCCTCCGGTTTTGGCTTTGCACCTGAGGCTCTGACAGGACGCCACCACCCTGTGATCAAAACATAATCATGAGAAACAATGCCTGAACTCTCTCCGGATCATATCGTTTTACCCTGACATCACAAGAGTAATAACTGCATCTTTACAGCAGCAATTTTAGAGGTTAATCCTGCTTTAACATTAGCAGAAGTGCCCAGACTTTGGAATAGTAACACATCTATCAACACCTGCATAAGGGGAAACGCACACCAGTATCTCTCCATTATAACAGATTAATGATTATCAAAGTAAAACTCAGTTATGCAACAGTCTTACTTGTT